>JACM01044361.1:0-15590 GCA_000787095.1 Periophthalmodon schlosseri
TAGTCTTTGAAACATTTGGATACACCTCCCACCTGCACCCCATACGACTTCATTCCCAGCCTAGAAAAGAGCACTCATACTCTATTCCAGTTACATAACTCACCAGTGTGACCCCTGACCCTGGCCACAGAAGGATGTGAAAAGAAGGAGCGCTTTCTAATATGGCGGATGTTTCCTAAAGTTGGGAAGAAAGAGAGGAAAGAAAACAATGTTCTGAGGCGTTCTGAAGAAAGTTATGGCTGGGGGGATTTATAAAAAAAACCCGGGCACAACAGGTTCTGAAGAAAGTTATGGCTGGGGTAATTTATCAACACACGCTGGTCAGCATGGACTGAGCACAAAAGCCTCTCCAAATGTCTTTCTGAATAAGCTATACAATGTCCAGCTAAATAATAATAGTTAATAATAACAACAACATTCACACGTACGATTGTTGCAGTTGACAGAACTACGTGGTCAACAAACTTGCCATATTAAATCATCTGGCAGATTGGCACCAAGTCAAAATGATCAGTTAAATTTTCTGTTTGGCGTGATTCTGAATTTTACAAACATATTTAAAGAAATAGTCAAAGAGTTGGACGGCTGCCCCTACTGTCAATCAGACATTTGATGTGCCACCCATTACAATTTCATAGGGGACCTCAGGGTGGCTTCCGACACAGAGTCAGTCCAATACCTTAGTGTGTAGATAAAAAAAAAAAAAAAAAAAAAAAAAAACATCTGTTGATTAACTTTAGGGGAAAATTTAAAAAAAAAAAAAAAAAAAAAAAATGGTAGCGAGGCCTGTAAAACACAATAACTCTAGAGCACATGGCTAATTAAGCATCATAAACATACTTTGTGTTAGTGCCAATGTCAAGCAGCCTACGGTTAATTTTGGCAGTTCTGTTTCCACTTTAAAAATCAAATCATAGAATCAAGGCGGGAAGCAAATGCTTTCATTTTCTTTCATTTTTATTGTTTTTATTGGCGTACTCGAGCCTTCAACTGCCGTGTTTAGCTGCTAGCCTAGCCATAGCATTGATCATGACACTGTAATGGCTGCAGCTCACATCTATGCATCGCCAATACCTGTAAAATGTGTGGTATCAGAGCTTTAGCAACGCCAGTATTGGAATCAGAACAACCAATCTGACATGTATTATATTTATAGAAGATGGGAGAGCCCAGTAGTCACGCTTTAGCCATGAGTAAACACACAGTGGATGCGTGCTCTGACAGGCAGCACAAATCTATCAAGCTGTTGCACATTGGATCACCTGTACACGCCCGCTGCATATGTGGACATGTCTTCTACAAAACCTCAACTAACTTCATTATTAGACCCATCCTTTAAAACTATGACAAGAGCTTCACAAGTGATCATCAGTCATGGATTTTTAAGAAAAATCACATGAAACTTTTCAAACATATTACATTCAATTTCTTTCTCTGTCAGTAGCACTGTACAAGATGAAGAGGCGTTGACCTTTGTCCAACAAAATCCAATCTGGGAAACTATAAAAATAAAGCCCCCGGACACAGCTGCCATCTGTCACACTGGGTCTCAATCTTCATCAGTTTCTAAGAAAACACTCCTTAGTTGGCTATTCCTATTTTTGGGTGGCTGACAGTGACTACAGAAGCTTGATGCAGCATCTACAATTAACATTTACAGGAATATATTAGCTAAAATCTTAAAGGGAAGTTGTGATAAGCTTTTCTTAATAAATGTTTATGTGCGGGACATTTATCATTATACATTAATATTAAACATACATTAATAGTATGTGAATATATCACAAACTATATTTACATGGCTGTTGCATGGTATTTCTATGATCGGCTTTATGCCATTGATACGGTGAGTATATGGCTGTTTAATATATTATTACTGATGTAATACTGACAGCGCCAACCTAAAAATGACCTTTTCTTGTTCTGAGTGCAGTTTTGCCTATACCTCCTCACTCTGTGCATGAATTAGGACTCAGCAATAAAAGAATGCTGTGTTGGCTCCTTTCACTATATTGTGGTCATGCCAATCCAGTAGTTCAGCCATTTCTACGTGAAAAGATGTTGGAAACCAGTCCACCACACCACTTTACATCCGCTTGGTAATAAGAGTTTGAGAAAAGCCGTCACCATCTACTGTATGATGAATAAACCAAAAAGACTGCACAAAAGTTACAAACATCTCAATGAAAATACATGTGTACTGCCATCCAAATTCACTTTATAAAAAAGCTTACTTATTTTCAAAATAATAATCATTAGAAAATTTTAAAAACTGGTGCATCCATATTCTTCTATGTATGTATGTATATGTAGTTTTTAGATTAGGTTTAGCCCATGTCCTGCTGTACACACATTTTAAATAACATCAGTGCTTCAGTGCAGTCAGATTGATTCTCAGATCATAATATTAGCTAAACGTCACTCCCTGCTCTCCACCCTGCTTCCAACCTTAATACATATGCAATACAATAAATACAAGGACTAAATAAAAACAAGTATTTTACTACTACTACTGTGAGATTTTGCTGCTGTAGTTAATGTGGTGCCAACAGGAAGTAAGCTATATCTTTTTTGACTGAGTATACACCAAGTGATGTACATTTAAAAGAAGCAACAACAACAAGCCTGTTAATAAGCCCACAGTGTTTTGAGCCTACCTTTGAGGGTGTGTCTGTGCGCACCCACATCCACCTGCCCCCCCAGCTCCAGGGTGTCCTCCTCTATGGTGTGTCCCATGGCCAACAGGCCCAGCCTCCTCATCCGCAGCAGCTTGGGTCCAGTCTCCTTCGACCCAGGTGAGTGGTCCCCAACAGCTGTCTCTCCAGACATAGACACTGGTACTAGGCTTTTGAGAAACTCCATGTTGGATTTTTACTTTCTTAGTTTTAGAAATAATCCAAATCTCCAGGCTGGTTCATCTCTCCACTCTTCTTTGTTCCCATTTGAAGTCTTCATGGCGAGAGCTGCCACCACGTACAGTATAGCAGCTTACTTCACTTCCTTACCCTGTTATTGACCTGACAATGCACTTACAAACCAGAAGAGACACTTCGACACAACGTCAGCATGTGTAAAGTTGTTTGGCTGGTAACACTAGCGGACCCTGCTTCCTGTATTGAACCCATGTGACGAAGTAGCAGCACAACTTATTTTCCTACATCAACAACTTTACCTGTCAGCAATGGGGAGGTGACCAAATGCTTTCCTATGATGTTAGCTATGAGTAGGCAGGGCTAGCATGCTATCTGGGGTGGAACTAGAACATGTTTTATGGGAGATAACACAAGTTCAGGGCAATCAGCCAATCACAACAGACATGAACACAGAGTCACGCCCTGCTCTCCCTGTGTGTTCTGGTGCCATTAGAGCAACAAGGACCAAAGACACAGGAGAAAGACTGACAGTCCAAGAGAGGAGCAGGAAGAGTACACTTCACGGTCTGCCCTTACTGACATAATACAAACATATATTCCTGCTTTACCAGTTTCTGATATAAGTGACATTTGTTAATTTGTTTTAATAGAGTGCTTACAAAGTAGTCATACCTGTGGGGCAGGCAGCCATTCAATCTAATAACCCCTGTTGAGTTCATTGTGATTTAGGTTATTATGTGCACTGTCTGCAAAAAAATAGTTAAACACAATTGTTGTTTTCAAGTCATTTTCAAATCAGCTCCTTCTGGTCACCTGCTTCTGGCTCACCTGTCTTTTATGATCTCTTGTTTTGTAAACATTTAGAGTGCTGCAGCTCATAATGTGCACGATGAAGGGATAATTTTGAAACTTTAAACCAAATGTCACCTGATGTTAGCATTTTAAATCAATGAAGAACTGACTAAATCATCTTAAAATCTGTTTAATGTACTTGTACCACCATAGTTTTGTTCAGTCATGAATAAAACACCATGGGAAATCTTACTTTGAGTGCTGGATATATTTTTGTGAATGCAAAATTTAACATACTAATTGTAACGTAATATGCCTTAGAAGTGATAGGAGGCCAGATGCAGTATATAGACAGTATAGAGAGTATAGAGACAGCAGTTTTCTCAACTATTCCTATCATCTAAAGCTCCGAATGAGGGCTGCTGACTCCAATAAACGTTCACCGCCTGAAGAAGAAATCACCGCTTTGCTGATCTCCAAAACCGGCGGGAACTAAATTAATAGTCCCTCAAAGCTTAGACAAAGACAGCCTTATGTCTGCCCAAGTAGCAGTATAAAAACCAATGCAGTGTTTACAACACAACTTATTAAGGGGACTCCATCAAGATGAACACAGGACGAGAAGGAGCTTTGGGTCAGCCTTGTATAAATTATAATTTACACAAGACTGAACCAAAGCTATACCGTTTCTGTAATATATTATAGAAAAAGTATAGCTTTGGTTCAGCCTTGAGGTACAGCAATGTCTCCCAATGTCTCTTAGTTTAATGTTGCCAACTGCAGGCTAATTTTCTTGAGCGTGTTTTGTATCATATTCTGTAAAATTATCAGAATTAGAAAATAACTACACTATGGTACAAGGTCTACTTCGAGACTATACTCCAAAATGTATAATAAATGCAAAGATTTGATCAAGGACCTTAGTGCCAAATGCATAAGTATACAAAGAGTTGAGAGGTCAACCAACTTTAATGTAAAAAACAGCCCTTAAATACAAATATGTAATGGTTGTAAAATAACTGGCTTGTCCTCTCTCTCAGCCATAATGGCCTGAACACTGTATAGACTTTGAAGAACAAAACACAACTTGACTGTTTTAAGTTAAGCAGCTTTGTCGGCACTGCAGGCTTTAGGCTAAATTTCCACGTCAGCGTGCTATAGCCACAATAATATACAGTACGTGCTCAGACTGTGGCAAGACCTGACATGACCTTGGTTTTGTCAAACATTCAAAGGAAATAAGAAATATGCCAAACATTCAGGAATTCATCATGTCCTATAAAAAGGTAGATATCTGTAAGTAATAGGTAAATACAAGAACCAGGTTTCAAGGTGTTACACCATGCATTTAAATGTATTGCAAGTGTTTTGGCTTGATATAATTGAATAGTCAACACCCAATCAGTTCTGCAGAGTAAGTATTAAGTGTGGAAATAAATGCATGCAATGTTAACTGCAGTGAGTCTGAGTTAATGGGAAACTGCCCTCTAGAGGACGATTGGCAGAAGACACACCAAGGGGTTAAAAACTGAGCTCAATAAACCTTCATATTCATCCAACTGTAATGTTTCAAAACATAACTTTCTTAAATGTCACATGCTGCTGCAATGTTGTGCTGTGTCTACATCCAATCTAAATATGGCCAAAGTTGTAGGACAGAATTTAATAAATTATTATTTATTTTTCCTGGTAGACAAAAATATTCCAAAGGTAAGAATGAGAAACTATCTTGCTGTTAAATAATTACCCAAATTATTAAGGATGTAAACTGAGGGCTGGAGTAAGCCTCTAAATATCCCAGCGTTTCATAACACTGTGTAATGACCCAATGTTATTATGTAAACCAAAATAAACTTCAAATAAACAAGAATAGAGATCAGGCTGGACTATTTTGGAAAAAAGATTGACATTTTCTAAAAAGGTATTGCGATTAAATCTGTGACTTATGTATTAGAATCAGGACAAAGACATCCCATTGTCCAAATCATTTCATGTCAGAAGAGAAGAGGATAACAAAATCCTCATGCTTACACTGATTACTATGAGTCAGACAGAGAGAAAGAAGGATGAGTGATGGAGCAGTGATAGGCATCAGGGCCATTGCTGTACAAAGACCAGTGAAGGCAGCTGTGGGTTTTGAGGGGCCAGGCCTATAGAGTGCGGAGCTGCTGACTTAGAACAATAGTCCGAGCACAGGAGGCCTCCGATCCCAATCAGCCCAGGAATGTGGAAGAGGAAGCTCTGGGAACAATGTGCAGCGTTCCTCTGAGCTCCTGGTCCCACCCGGCTCTGCGCAGCGCAGCTTTCATGCGCCCGAAAACAGGAAGAGTGCGAGGCACGGTCCGGAGTCAGCTGGACCAGAGAGGCCCTTGTCTGTGGCTGTGGCATCTTTAGATGAGCACATGTTTCAACTTGTGCTACAGCTTCTTGTCAATAAACAACACAGAGGTCCGAGAGAGGAGACATGAGGTTCAAAGGAAAGTTGCACTGCCACCTAATGGTTAAAACTGGCAATGCACCTTTAATGAATCTTGAATACAATAAAAAGTTTAATTTTAAGTCTCTGCTCTGGACCAATTTTACCTTAATTAACAGGAAGGGCCAGTTAGGAAACTAAACCAGTTTGCAGTTTTCAGCGATATAGTATTAGATTTTGAGTGTAGCAAAAAAGGTGTATCACACATACAACATATCTTGCCTCCAGTTGTCTCCTTACAATAACATTAATGTTGGTAATGGGACACTAATATACAATAAGGATTGACTTGTCAAAATTGATGTATAAAAAAACGTTCAAACTATAAGAAAATCTGAACCATTTTTCTCACCTGAATGCAGCACTCACTCAATACATAAAACTGCAGCAGTAAATGCAATGTCCATCTTTATCTTTATAGGCAAGAATGTTATCTTGTTTACAGCATGAGGTTCTTAATCTGATCTGACACCAACTCAAAAATTTTCAACTAAAACAGCCATATAGTATTTCATGTGGTGCACGTTCAGCCATCAGTGCCATGACACCAGGAAGTGAAGCTCCTCTTATCAATCAAGTCTCCTGTTTGGCTATTTTACAATAGAGACAATAAAGTGGTTGATCAGCAGATGTAGGGTAGGTTTTCCGATATACAAGTTTGCTGCTCCAAAATGGAACTTGAATCACATCAGCCAATATTATACTATGACCAATCATTATTTATCATTAACCAAACAATAAGGACTGGCTGTATTTGAGTGATAGAAAAAAATCACCACTTTTTCACAACATTATAATTCATGTAATCACTAATAAATATAACAAACATACCATTAGTGCATATTGATACCAGTCAGTGTGCTTGAGCCTTAGGTGTCAACAAGTTAAGCCGGTCTCGATCTTCAAACAGGAACTCAAAATGCAACACTTGCAACAAAGCACTATAACACGAGCTCTGCCCAGTGCGGTGAATGACAGACGCAAGGCCAGCCCAGTGGAAGCCGGTGTCTGTCAGCTCCGGAGAATGTGACCGGACCAGCCCGCGATCAAAATAATCAACTTAGTCCTCAGCAAACACTCAACGCAGAGGACAAGAGGTCACAAGCAGAACTGTACCAATAGAGACAACGTATTGAGAAAGACTGGAGCGCAACATGTTTCTTAAGATGGATGTGTCACTGTTCCAGCAAGACCTAACCACATACTGTATGTTCTCTGCAGGTCAGATGGTAAAACAACTGTTTTGATCAATGTCACAAAAGCATTTCTACTATAATTCAAGGTACATAAAGCAAACAATATAAATGCAAGCAATAGGTGATAAAAGGTATTAAGATACTTTTTCAGTATTTCCCAAGACAATCAAATCAAATTATGGGTCAAATTTTTCCCCACATACTTTAAAAAAAAAACAAAAAAACAATAATATCAGACAATATCAGTAAAAATTAAAAAATGTAGTTTTTTTTTTTTTTATAATAACAAAAATGAAATAACTAGATGGTTCAAAAAAAGTGACTTTATGACTAAATGGAAGCAAAACAACAGCAACATTTTTACTCCATATTACATTTAATAAAAAGATTGAATTTTTTTTTATTGAATTTGAATTTCACATTAATGGACCAATGTTGTTACCACTTCACAGTAGAGGAAAACATAGAACTAGGCCCACATATTTCAATGTATTCTGTTATCATTATATTAAATCAAGTCCTATGTGCCAATCCACACAGCTATAACATGTCTGATCCCCTAACGTGCTAAATCTACGTGTTGCAGTTTTGATGCAGCCGTGAATGGAATGCTACTTTTCCCGAATCCGCCCAGAACACGCTGGCATACCTCCTGTAATAGCTCCAAACACATGTTCTATTATATCAGGCTCGTTGAAATCTGCAGTTTTTTTCCCCTTTCTAAACTCAACCAAACAAACAGTGAGATTAGAGGAAGGGTCCTGCTTGTTCCCACGCCGCTTAGCTTTAGCTTGTGTAAAATTCTGCTACAAAGTGAAATGTAACCCTCTTTAACTCGTGAGACGCACCTTAGGGCCATAAGCAGAGACTGGTACTGGAACAGGCAGAGCTCAGCCGTCTTCTGATTCACAAAAATCTGAAATTAAAAAGAAACAAAAAATGAAAACTTCAGTTACAAAGTCATTTATACAGCATGCTGCTATCAAGCAATCAACAAAGCAATGGAACGTTAGAAATATTTATAAAAATAGATTGCTCCTATAAAAACACACTTTCATAGCCGTGTTATGTAATGCAAGTAAATGGACACAACTACAGAACTGAGTTTATGGGAAAAACTGAAATAAAAATGGTACCAAGCAACAGCAATGATTTAGTAGAAAAGAAAACATGTACTTTTAAACTGTTGATTTTGAGAAATCTATTTTGGTTATGAGAAAGAAGTCACGTAGAGATAAGGACTTGAAAATGAAAGTTAAAAACCCATGCAAGAGATTATACAGAGGTCAATTGGGCTTGTTGTAATAAATGTATAATAATTTACAATCACTGAGACGCATTTGGAATCCTTGAGGAACAAGAGCCAAAAAGAATGAACAATTGAAGCTCTATATTTGCAAAGCCCTACCTACTACTAGCGGATAGCAATTAAATCAAATGTTAATTGTGGTTAGCATAAACGCTCCAATAAAGTATACAAAATTAATAAACTGTATACAAGCTTATACAAGTCTTTTCCACCTCTTACACATCAACTTTTGACCGTGCTCATTTCTAACAATGAGCTGATCATTTGTATGCTATAGTTCTATTGTAAAATGTTGTAATGTTGGTACCAATAGAAACAGCCTTAACATGAGTATTTTTGATGCAGCAGTAGTAAGATTTCCATGTCACTATGGCATTACAGTCTGTGATGAGATCCATGGATGAGTCAAGTGCTAAAAGTCAGACATCTTGGCTCTCCCAAACCAGACTGCAGCCTCTCGGGACGGTCTCATGACACAGTGATCTCCGCCTGATTTGGCTTGTATGCAGTGGGATTAAACCCTCCTCCTGAACACTGCAATAATCTGAAGATTACCCACTGCATCCAGGAGTTACATAAATCATCACAACCTCCAAAATGCAGGATGGAAAGTGCAGATAACATTTATTTGTTTATCGTTTGCCATATTAAACAGGGTTGGAGAGAATGGGGGAAAAAAAATAATATGATGCTAGGATCAATATTGTAACGGCACCATACCATACCAACTTTATTTATAAAACACTTTACATAATGGTGGAAATTGTGGTCTGTGTACCAGTACCTTGTCAACAGTATAGCTGAAGAAAGTGCATTTCAGCAGCACTGAGAGACTAGACAATGAAATGCATAACTAAATAAAAAGGGGAAGTCTGTACAGATAAAAATAAGATAATGCGTCCAACCACAGGCGTGTGAACTCATAGGCAGGAGCTTCATCAAAACAAACTGAAAACTAAAATAAGCTAAATTGAATCGGAATTAGGGCTAAATCGATTAGTCATAAGAGCAAATAAGACAGAGTTTCCAACATCTGCATAACTGGTAGAGGCTACCTCAGGATCATCCGGGAACAGGACAATTTAGTTAAATTTTTTGGGGGAATTAATATGCAGAATACTCTCGATGCAAATAATTGAGCTGGTGGAGATGATGTTGAGATCACGTTTAATGTTGCTTATATAAAATACTATCCATAAAATTGCCATTCAGTATCTTGAGCATACATATACATACACATTCATATAAACCAACAATGAGTTTAAGGGCTGCCTGTGTCTGATTTCAAACAAAAGGAAGCAAAGCTGAACCACAATGACAGCAGCAGACAGAGGTTGAGCTGTGAGAACTTCCACTGCATTAGGTGGGCTTTATCTAATGGAAATAGTGACAGTTTTACTCCAAACAAGACAAAAAACACTTACACCCCTACACACTCACTCAAGACACTTCTTATGCTGTCAGACTTGCGAAGAATACAATGACCGACTTCCTGTTTCAACTCAGCAACTCCAAAACACAAAAAAGACACAAAAAATTCAAACTAAGTAACACCATCCAGAATCCAGAATAACGTTAGAGATTCAAAATACAGAAATAGCCCATGTTCACAGGGAATAACAATGTAGATTTTGTTGTATTTATTGTAAAGATGTCACAAGTAGAGGACATAATGTATTTGGGTAACTCTTTGGTGGTTTCTGTGGTTAGCATGTCATTGGAGACCTAAAACAGGGGAGTTATACTTTGCCAAAACAAAGTATACAACTTCAATTAATGAATATTTTTAAAGATTTAATTACAAACACATTAACTGCAGATGGAGATTCTTAAGATAACATCATTGACCAATTCATTATGTCACTTTTAACCATGATTTGAGGAACATAACTGCCCTCATTTAATGTCCCCAGTAATTGTAGTGCTGAACATTTTGGGGAAAATACCTTGCGATTTTTCTGACAAGCACAGCAACTGCGATTAGATGTGTGATTTATATTTTAATCAAAAAGCTTCAGTTCAAAATTCACATTTTAATTGCATCCAGAAAAACTGACAAAAAGATTGACATGAACTGACAAACTAAAGCTAGAGTCACATATAGAACATGCTTGTAAAGATCTAAACTACAGGGTTAGCAGTTTTTATGCAGACAAAGATGAGATATTTTGTCATCTGTGCTAGAAAGTATACTACTTGAAAAATAGCCACCTTTGCAATTTACTAATTCCAATTGTGATTTTGATTCAATTGTGATTAATCTTACAGGCCTGAGTAATTCTTTGCGTATTCTGTCCGGGGAAGGTTATTTTGGTGTACCTTTGACACAGGAGGGGAGGTAAAGGTCGCCTCTGCACAAATGACCCAATCAATGTTTAACCCAAACTTGGTCTAAAAATGTCATACTTTTACAGGGACATGCTCACACTGCATACAAATCCAAATGGAGATAGTGTTTTCTAAACCTAGTCAGAAACCTAAATACATTTGTGCAACATGCTGCTAACTGGGAGAAGCTGTTGTGTGGTGTAGTCATTTGGACTAAACCTATATAGAGATCCCACCAACACTAAATGACAGGCCTGGCTCCAATGCGTAATCACTACTGTTGGACCAGAAACTGTTTTTTCTACGACGAGAACAACCGCATAAACAAATACCTTTTCTATATAACTTCTAAAACTTATCAATACTTACATTTTGAAACGTGTTAGAAACACAGTTCTTTGCACGCACTGGTTTGATGACCACACAAAACAAAAATAATTACATCTAAAATTAATAACACGTTAACACTTATAAAACATGGCAGTTTTTTTTGTTTGTTTTTTGTTTTTTTATAAGTAGTCTACAGATTTTGTGCTGAGGTCAAAGTCAAGGTGGTTTCTTTTGTAGAAGCCAGACCTTTTTATCCTATCACATAAACAAGTAAATATCTAAATACAAAGCATTAAGATTTTTTTTTTTTATTATTACTTCTTAGTTAGTTCTTAATTAGTTTTTGAACTTGTTGTGAGCAGTTTGCAGATTTGTGCGGAGGTTAAAATCTGGGTGGTTTCTTTTGGAGAGGCCAGACCCAAACATCAGTCCTGCTCCAAACCCTGGTTCCCAAAGCCCGGGATAATCTGCCTCAGCACGGCTCAATTATAGGTTATTTTCAGCAGCATGTACTCACTCCTTATTGTGTGCTACATGATGGAGTCTTCATTTCCATCAATGAAACAGCAATAACAAGAACACTCTTCACTGCCATCAAAAAACATGTGTGGTTCAAAAGATGCGCCTTAGAAAAACTTTAACTGGAGAGAGTGGTAATAGAAAGAAGGTTATTTTTATGTATACTCCAACTTTAAATATAAAATGCATTGTGTGTACTGTACCGCCGCTTGCACTTTTAGAAATATTAGATTCTCAATCATTTTTTTTTTTTTTTTACAAACTGAGAGCAACCATGTAATTTAGTAACAAGGGCATATATTCAATTAACAATTCACAGCATGTAATTTAGTTTGAAGTTTCAAGTATCAAGTTAATAATTTAGCAGTCGAAACAGGTCACACGAGGTGCAGGAAACTCCAGTGCATCTTCTCTCTCTGTTATCTACCATTCATTAATTTACATTTAGGGCCTAATCTTTGAGAGGAGAGGGGAAATCCCATACACCTGAAATAAGGAAAAGCGTTTAACTGATCAGTCATATGCCACAACCTGGGCTTGTTCATTACTATTCCTTCTTTGGACCATTTTCAGTGCTGACCAGTTTGTTGTCACAAAAAGTACCACCTAAGAAAATACTTGGCTCCCCCAGTACCACCAGATCTAAACCAGGTCTATAACAGATCTAAACTATGGCTGATTGGGTTGAAATAGGATTAACACAAGATTAAACTTAAGTTAGGACCCAAAAATAAAGAAAAATAATGAATTAACGATTAATCCATACTGGAGGAGAGCAGATAAATGCCAAGTTAGGGCCCTTTGGTGTAAGTTTTTAAGAGGCTAGCCAAAACAATCTCAACAAAAACACCATATTAATACGAAGCATACAAAGCATTTTAAAAAAGCATCTACCAGGACCAGGGACCAGGTGAACTGCTGACAAACTCAGGACCTCACACAGCTCCCAGTGAATATTTGTGAAGTTGTCCATTTCAGCCCCATTAAAAAAAAGCCTTATGCAACAGGAAAGCTTTAACCTCTACGTTAAAAAGTTATTTCATATTTCTGAAACGCCGAGTTAACAGTTAATTCATGAGTAAAGCTTAGAGAGAGGGAGGGTCTTGCTTTTTCAAACCCATCCACCGCAATACCATTAATGTCTTACCAGATTATGGCAAACACACTAATTCACCGGAGTAATGCCGGCAGATAATCACAGATACACGGTTATGTACAATCTATGGGGATTCCCTGTAGTCTGCGTGTACAGAGAAAATACTTACATCCGCACTGCCATCACAGGCTTATCCTAGCAGGGAGGCAGAGGATCAGCTATTTGGACAAGCCACCAGCTACTAGGCCAGGCAAGATCAAAACTAGTGAATTCAACTTAGTTCAAAGTACAATCAGTGGGCTTTTTAGTGGTAGGAATAGCCCAGCTACCCAAAACAGCAAACTGTACAACATGAAACAGAAAAAATATTGGTAAGTTTTGGTTAGTTTCCGGTATTTTTACATTCATGTTGTATCATGTCTGTTCATTAACATGCATTGTCCCAATCAAATAAATAAATAAAATAAAAATAAATGCCAGTTGTTAGTGAGTCAGTATAAAACATAAGTGAGCTATATCGTGCTTAAAATATTGGCAGTTTGGACAAGAAGCTAAAAATTTGATTTGTTGTTTTATGTGGGTTTGCAGTAGGAAAAACAAAATAAATAATATTTTGTCAGGGGCCCAAAAAGGCAAATACTTCTGTAAATTGATATAAGCTAACACCATATTGTGAAACCAGATGAACAATAAGATATCATATTTTGTCAACTAAAACATTCAACTTTTGCTTTCCTCCAAGTCAGTGGGAGAGACCACTACTTTGTCATCATGTTGCATGCCATTTCTGATTGAACGCCATTTACTGACGACTTTCTACACAACTCATTACAGTTAAAAGGGAAAGACTGACAAAAATCAGTGAAAAGTATCCTTCTTGTGAGCGACAAGTCTGAACATGTCACTGTAAAAGAGTGAGGCATAATTCCTGTTCGGGTCTGTCCTCTCCTTATGTGGGCAGACAGGCGGACTTTTCTTCTGCATGGCTGGAGGAGGACATGGCCAAACTATTTCAGACACAAGGCAAAGAGCGAGTGCACTGACCAGATTCCTGTCTCTGAGTAGATCTCTTTGGTCTCAACTCAATGTGAACAAATGCTTCATTGTACAATCTGTTGTACTGGCAGCACCAACAAGTCTGGAAGATGAAGGCAACGTTAGATGTGAAGCTGACAGATCCCACACACTGTAAAACCAATACAAGACATTAAGCAATAGGGGTAAGGCTAGTATTTGCAATGTCCACTGTCTTATTTTCCAAGAATAACTCAAGAGGAACTAAATGGAAATTTTAGACATATGAGAAATAGGTTATTATTATATATTTTACCGTTTTTATAAGAACATTTATAAGAATGAGACCTAAGACTATTATTTTTTTAGACCACGTCAATCAGGACAAGTGCACCATTTAGTGCAACAATTTTGTGGGAACACATCACTTTATCACAAACTTAAATAGAGACGCAAGAGGCTATTTAATAACGTTGTTGCATTTGTGGGTTAAATTAGTTTCGTCTATTTACTGTATCGTTTTGGTGTTCTGAGAAACAAATTGAAATATTTTATATGTTTGGTCAGTAACGCAGCTAATATTTAGTCCTAATGCAGGACAAAAAGAGTTCACGTTAGCTTTTGGGAGCAGAGAGCAGGGAGCAAACAGCTAAGGGTGAGCAGGAGGCTAGCAGCAGCACTGAGCAGCTTAGACCCAAGAGCTAGTTGTCAACAAGCTAACGCTCCAGTTTAACACACGGGCAACAGCAGGGATTCCCACCCAGTCAGCGCCGAGGCATCAAAAACTAATGTCAACATGATTCTTTGAGCTGTTATGTTAGTACCAGAAAAGTAGCCAAACTCCTTTAGCATGCTATGGAGCCTCAGTTAGAAAAGCTAACGTTACCTCTACGGCAAAGTTAATCACGGAACTTGACACAACCCAGCATTACCTACGCTAAGCTGCAACCACCGTGCCCCAAATGACTTCATATTTCGCAAAGCTTACATTACTTACAACTTTTATCTTCTCTCCTCAGTGCGGCTAGGTAGTTAGCTTGCAGACATTCTTTTCATTCGCCGAACAAGCTTCTCCGTCCTGGCCCTCCTCCATTGGAAGGATTTGCGTAGTGGTGTGATTTTTTTTTCTCAGTCTGTTTCGGTGTTGGAAGAGCTCCACTGTCACAGTAGACGGTAGCCAAAAGGTCCCGCCCTCTTCATGGCGATTGGCTCCTGAAGCTTACGCCTACATGCATAGCAGCTTTCTATTGGACTGCATACATGTCAATCTGAACTAAATCACCTGTTGATTGGATGACGTCGCGATGACGTCAAGTAATTTTTGGTTTTCGAGTGCATCGAGTTTACATTTACAGTTTTTGCATTAATCTTATTATCTTCTTGGCAAAATACCACATTCACAGGGCCAAATACACAACACCTACTTTTACCCTTTTTGAAAGAATATTTGTTCACTGTCCAAACCTCCAGTCATAAAAGGCTGTAAAAACACTACATATTTGTATAGTTGCTTTCATTTTATAATTTTATTTGAAAGAGACATATCAATTGTCATATATAAGGGTGCAATTTCCACATTGCAAGGTACATGCACCTATGATTGTGTGATTTGTATACAGCCAATTCCTATATAATAATAATAATGATAATAATGATA
>JACM01049226.1:0-18536 GCA_000787095.1 Periophthalmodon schlosseri
TTAAAATGACCAAAATGTAAAATATTGTTCCTGTAGCTCAGTTGGTAGTTTGTCCGCTGATCCGAAGGTTGGCGGTTCGACTCCAGCTCCCACAGATGAATACGGCCGTTGTGTCCTTGGCCATGACACACACGACATGACAATGGGTGAGTGGTTCTTTGACGTAAAGTGTTTTGAGTGTCTCGAAGGTAGTAAAAATGTGACTATTTACCATATACAGGTAAAGCATAATATGTCTTCTTTAACTTCTTAATATAAACTATTTTTTTCCCGTTGTATCTGAGGCTGGTTAAATTAAAATTCCTCACCGCATTATGTGAGAATGTGTGACTCTCTGATATTGTTTTGACAATACTTCTCACCCTTAAAGATTCACTGTATAACAATTAAATCTAATTTTCAAAACATAAGGAATCATGTAGGTGTTAAGCGAATGCAAAAATAGCATTATATTTTGAAAAACAATGCATGCATAAAAATGTAAAACATCATCAACCTCGTAATGAGTTTCTTAAATGACATCCATATTGTGAATGCATTTTCTAGTTAATTAAGGCAGTAAACATTTCCAATAGCTGTTACTAATTGGGGCCAGAGTAGCACATATAAAAACGACCCATGCTCTGCTTCCTGCTTCTGTATCCCATCTTTTTGTTGGACACATACTACAGCTGCTGAAATTGTCACAGTCTGTAAATGTCAATCAGACCTATATAAAACCCTGGCAGCTCGCATTATAATTCAATCTCTGTACGTTATGTTTTCCTCCATGGATGAAGTGAGCCAAGACTTTTAAGGGGTCAGGACAACGGACTATTCGGAGCAGCGCAGTGCAGAGATGTCATTACGGGCCCGATGCTGCTGTTCCCATTATAAAAGATCAAGTGAAAACGCAGCTGCGGTGGTGCCTCCGCGAAGCTGTGATAATGGTTGTGTGTGTGGGGAGATGGAGGCCGGTGGACGCGTTCAGGAGAGAGGCGGAGGAGCGATAAAAACGGCTGGTGTCAAAAGGGCAGTGTCATTTCACCCAAAGTAGCCCACATAAAAACAGACACAGGAGTTGTCCAAGATAAGCAGGGAGAGTGATAAAATTGTAGACATGCTATAAAGGGCTAAGAGAGGCGCCTGTCCGATGAGAACAGATAAGACGCAAAGTGCAATTCTATTCAGTTAGTGTCAGATTTTCATTGTTTTTAAACCGATTTTGCCTGCATTGTGTCTGTAGGCTGCTTGTCTCTGTGGAGATACTATTTCTTTGCCTGAAATGTTTCATAGTATGGCATTAAGAGTGTCTATCTTCTTCGACGCAAGGTAAAGCAAGGCAAGTTTATAGCACAATTCGTACACAAAGTAATTCAAAGTGCTTCACAGAATAATAAAGACATTAAAATCGCAATACAACAAATCAAAACATAAATAATCGTAAATAATCATTGTTAAAATTAACGTTAAAAGAGAAGAGTGCAGAATAAAAACCTTTCAGTCATATGCACAGCTAAACAGAACCGTTTTGAGCCTGGATTTAAACATTGTCAAAGTAGAGGCCTGTCTCACATCTTCAGGAAGACTGTTCCAGGTTGTAGCAGCATAATATTGAACTGTTGATTCCCCATGTTTAGTCCTGACTCTGGGCACCAGCAGGAGGCCGGTCCCTGAAGTCCTCAGAGTGTGAGATGGTTTATATGGCACTAACATGTGGGAGATGTACTTTGGTGCTAGGCCATGGAGAGACTTGTAACAAGCAGAGCTGCTTTAAAGCCACAGGAGCCAGTGCAGAGACCTGAGCACAGGACGTATGTGCTCGTACTTCCTGGTTCTAGTCAGGACCCGAGCAGCAGCGTTGTGGATGTACTGCAGCTGTCTTA
Source organism: Periophthalmodon schlosseri (assembly GCA_000787095.1). NCBI lineage: Eukaryota > Metazoa > Chordata > Actinopteri > Gobiiformes > Gobiidae > Periophthalmodon > Periophthalmodon schlosseri. Next base: position 1,866 of record JACM01049226.1, read on the forward strand.
ACGCTCGTTTGGAGAGGCCAGTGAACAGGCCGTTACAGTAGTTTAACCTACTGGAGACAAACGCATGGATAAGTCTCTCCAAGTCTGGTTTTGACAGTAAACCTTTGATTTTTGCAATGTTTTTTACACAAGCCAGTGATGTCAACAGGCCAAGTTACGGGTCAAATCTCAAATCTAGATTTTGGAACAATATAAGCACATGTAATTGAATAAACTCAAGATAACTATATTTAATGCCATATTGTGGCACATTACAGGCAACACTTGATGATTTTGCTTGACATGCTTTCTTTGGTTCATGGTTATTCATGATTAACTTCATTTTATACTGTTGTTTGCTTTTTGTAAATTCATTCTTTCTGTGCCTAAAATTACATCAAAAAGTCGACATTGGAACTGCGCTGTATAAGACCAGACTTTTATCTCCAACCTCAGAGCAGCGCTATAGAACTCTTCTTTCTCCTTATAAGGTCAAATATGGTTTCCAGCATTAGCACATCTGTAGACTGACTATTCTCTTCTTTATCCACAAATCAACGAGACCGGGATCGGCCCAAGGTCACAGAAGGATGGGGGCCGCGCAGTCTCCTGTTCAGGCTCTGTTTAATATGGCGCTCGTATCATGCTGAGTTAGCCTTTAAAGCTCACCGCTATTACTCTGTGTGAGTGATGAGCGACCACAGTCAAAAGCACATGTACTGCTACGGGACACTGCAGTCAGCCTTTCCTTGTTATTGCGGCGCATACGGTATCATATAAATCCCACATAAACAATCATTATCTCCCACCCAGATAGACTTCATATGTATGGATAAAGCACCCCCCAAACCGCAGACGTACCTCACACTGTTTAAACAAATAAAGACCATTGGACACCAAGGCTCCGTGAAGAACAGTGGGACAGTAAAGGTAGCGCTGACATTTTCGACCACTGAAAATCTTTTGTTTTGTAAAAGGAACACGAAGGTCTCTGCTTTGGAAATGGTGGTCAGAAAACAGAGGAAGCTGGAGGTGTTTATGGGCAAAAATGTGCCGGTTCACAAGAATTGAACTTTCCAAATGCGTTATAGATTCATGTCTGTCCGGAGAGTTGTAGATCAAGCATGTTTACTATGGATTGCTGCTGCGCTTTGGGGCTGCACCTCCCTGGAAATGCAGTGGGGCTAAAGATCTGGCTCAGTCTTTCCCGGGATCCTGCTCGTCTTTCCAGTTACTTAACCCGGGATTATGAGCTGTGTTTGAGGCGCTCGATATCACCTGTCGGAACCTGTCACCTGTCTGCACCTGCCTAATCCCCACTGCTGGACAGTCAGCATCATCATTTGCTACGCCACCTGTGGACGAAGTGCATCAGGCTAATCTCAAACCGCTAAATCGCAAAGCTAATATGGGTAAATCTGGACTGGAGTTTACCAGCTGTGTACTGGTGAATGCGAGACCCTTTAGAAATGAAAATTACATCAAAATCTTTGGATATTATGTTGGATTTGGAAAGATGCAGGTGAGCCAGCTGTTTTTACTGTGCTCCTGCAGACTGTAGTTTTCTTCATGACTAGTGTTCGTGGAGGTGGTGTAGACATTGTTCTTAAGAATAATTTGGACATACAACGGTGTCTGATGTTGGTTATTCTTTATTTGAACTCTGCCTATTTGAGCTTGGAGGCTTTGGCTGATTCCTTTGTGTGTTGTCTATCATCAAGCACACAGCTATGTACGCTTTAAGTCAATTCACCTGGTACATTATAGACCTGTGTGATTCTTGGAAACTGGCCTCCACGTATAGTGACATATGCCTGTGGTAAATCAATGGAGATTGATCTGGAGGTGGTCAATGTGTAGACTAGTGTGCTGTGAAGAAAACAGATTAATGTACAGGTTGCAGCAAGTCTTTTAACACACAACTGAAAGAATACAAAAAAGTTCATGTGATTATTTGGTGTAAAGTGTATGTTGAAGTGTTTTTTATGGCAGCCAATAAGTGATTGGAATGTCCATTTTTTTTCCCAGTATTTCTGATATTAAAGAAATACACACAATTGCTGCCAAATGAAAGAACCTGAAGCTACAAAAGTTGTATGGCAATTTTTTAAAAGCATCCCCTGACAAATAGTAATGAGGTGCAACTTTTGCAGACTTTGTGGTTTGGTTATTTCTTTCAAACACAATGACTGCCCTTCATCTGAAATTATGACATCACATTACATAAAGTTGAAAGTTACACAAACTATTGTAATTTTGACTATTACAATGCCCAACTCCAAACCTTGAATGACTGCACTTTACTCAGTAGAAAATAAAACACCAGACTTTGGCACAACACCACAGGTCAACTTCACTGTTGCTTTCACTCCTTCTTACTTAGCGGATTTAAAATGAAACGCCGTCTATGGAGTCAGGTTGCCAGCTCTCACATCTAATTTAAGGGTGTCAATTTCCAAGACCTCAGAGTAATTTTTACTGCTCAGCACTTAACACTTCATTTTGGCCAAAAATCACAGCCCTAAACGTTGATTGTTGTTTAGACTGGTCCAAAATGTTCAAAATTACATATTTCACTAAGAACTTTGATCTTGAGTAAATGAAATAGTAATAGATTTGAACTGCACAGCGGTTTAACAATATCCTCTGGATCCATACTAAGTTCCTGGCTTTTTGATCTTTTATGTGATCTCGCACGCCAGCAGTGTTGGGTAAAAAATAACTGTTTTACTAAATTTTGAAAAAGAACTTCATGAAAACAACATTTATTCATTCACTTTTTAATAGTTGTGGTTATGGCAGGAGCTGAACTTCAATAACTTTGCATGATTACAGTGTTGCCAAAGGCCAATGTGGGCACATGTTCTCTAGTTTGTTGCAAGTGAAAAAAGTAAACTTCAACTTCTCAAACATTCAACTTTGGATGCAATAACCACAGGCGGCACCAGACATTTTTGGTTGGAGGAGCTAAGGTCTTCAAAGAGGGTGCTCACTTAACAGGTTAATTTAGAGCCTTTTAACAATGGAGTGCACCCCCCCACACCCCCTATTATGTTTACTTTGCTGTAGTTAGCCCCTCTAGTGATTTATAAAAGCTAATATTATTTATTTATTTTTTTAATTTGTTTATTGGAGTCTCATTTTGAACCATATTTTTAGTCGAGATTGGATGTGCTATGAAAGTGGGGCAAAAATCTTTGAGGGAGCTATGGGAGTGCATTGACCATTCTAGAGATCCCCCAGCCCCCCCCTGGCGCCGCCCCTGGCAATAACATTTTACTTTCACCACCATCGTGTCAAAACACAAGCAAGCATAATATGGAGACCAGTGCTGATAATATTAAAAAGTGTTTCTATGCAAACAGCAAGACTTTACAACATATCATTAGACCAAAAATGTCCTGACTTGTCAAAATAAACGATGACCTGCTGTTTTTTAAGGCCGCCTAGTCCACACAGATAACTAGAAGCCAGAATGTGGTCAGTTGTATAAATAAAAAAACTACAAAGTGCATGTTTTCAAATGGACTGTCTCCCGACTGGCATCTGCGCTTCATTTTTCCTTTATTTAAATTCAAACGGAGTATCCACGTTTGTACTGTGGCAATCTGACTGTATGGATTGCACTATTCTATATTTCCATAAGAAGGTGCGGATGCGTTTTACATATTCATCTTCTGTGTATTTACTTGTCAACGCCTGCCTCTTGTGCTCATAATGATTTCACCTCGAGTCTGATGCTTCTCTATGGTCTTTGGCGGCCATGTTGTCTTTATTGCCGGTACAGACATAAAAAGGCAAGTCCGAAGTTGGCCAGAGATGTGAAAATCTCAATAGTGTACGTTGGCACTATAATGGATCTATCAAACAGCTTTGGCATGGCTTTTTCTCCTAAAAATAGATTTAGTACTGAGAATATGGGCGGTTAATGCGTTTTTATGAGTTCACATTCGCCTGCCTAAATAATTACCTTTTTAGTTTTCTGCGTCATTCTGCTTTGTATCTGGACATGTCATTGGCTCTGTCCTCTGTCAATCAGAGAGACTTTTACACAAACACAAGCCGCTCTAGTTATCTAATTGACATGCAGTTTATTTTTGAATTTCCCAAATGGCAATTATGCTATGGAGCTAACAATTAGTTTATAATAGCAACAAAAACACAATATGGCGTTTTTTGTTTTTGTCATGTGTCTTGCAAAAAAAAAAACTCCTAAAAAACAGTGTGTTTACTTTTACAGCACCGCACCAAGCCCCGGGGTCTAAACATGGCCGCCCATTGAAGTCAATAGGCCATGCTCAATAGCGCATTTCGCGAGTTTCAGCGGCTAGGTACACCCGGTCCTGCCCTGCTCATGGACCATGCGCAGTTGAGACTTTGCGCGACGAGAGCGAGTGGAGCGGCCGCGAAGGAGGCAAGGGAATAATAAATAAATGAAAACTGCAAGCAGTGATAAAGGGCCCTCGTAAACCTTGCGACTGCGGAAGGGGACGCCACAGTGGGACAGCTGCATATCAACCTTAGCTCGACATGTGATTCAATATTTCCAGTGTCATGTTGGAGAAAAATGTTTACGGCCCATTGTAACTGAAAAAAGGTAAAAATCGCCACAAAATTCGACCTTTGTGAAAGTTGTTGGTAGATTTTTTCGTTGTAGTACCAATGAGTGGCCATTAATTCAACTCACGATAGCTCTAAGCTAGCGATACCCTATCCAGTTACTTTAATAGATCCATGCACCGCCCATGTCTTTACGATCTTAGGCGGCCATGTTGTTTTTACTGTTGGTGATGAAGCGACTGGCACATTGATGCAGAAATAAAAAGGCAAGTCCAGAGTTGGCCAGAGCGGCGATTGATTTTCAGACACGATCCTTGTATCATCCTTGGCTGTGATTTCCTATCAGTCTGCTGTCGCCCCCCGATAGCCATCCAGAGAAACGCGCCGCAGACACAGTGCCATGTAATAATGCTTTGAACTGGGGTGCTGGGGCTTTTCAATCACGCCAGATGGAACCAATGCCCTTGCACACAATGAACAGGCGTCAGCATTATTTATCCCTCCCCTGTTTTCAAACTCCAGAATAAATGTTTTTGTACCTTTTCGGGAATATGAAATGACATTGGCAAAGTGTGTCAAAAAGGGTGTCTTTGAAGTCATTTTTTTCTATTTATGAAGAAAGCCTACGATACTCACCTCCATGACTGACTGAAGGAGCTGTCATCACTGAGGGTTAGTAGAAAGTTTGGGATTGAAAGGCAGAACTTAGATTAGATCAGACTGGGGACTTTCTGCTTGGTACAAATAAAAGACGCTAAAGCTGCACAACAGCCTGGTGCCTTCAGACTCCAGGGTCAGTGCAGTGTAAGCAGTTAAAATTGATTTAGCATAACATTCTGTAAGGGTGAGATACAATTTTTTCCCCCCATTAGGGAAATTAGTCCTTTACATTTAACCCATCCTTCTAACATTGATCAGAACCACGTTTGAGGATCTTGACCTATTTCGCCGGGGGACCGATCCAGACACAGGGAGCGTAGGGAGCATTTTCACCACACAGGCTCCATCTATGGCGCGGGGCAGTCAACGTTGATGCAGTGAGGTGCGCGTACTAGCCACTCAGCTACGTTTTCGTCCTCATCGTAAAGTTTTTGTTGTCACATCTCTTATTCTCTACTGCACTCTGAATACCTCACATTTATCAAGTGGAACTTCCCCACACTCACTTTAAAATAATTCACTCTAATGCTTGAATGTCAGAGTAGCAAACTGAAAGCTGGCCATTCAAACATCACAATGGAAAACAAGTGAACAGTAAATGCACCATTGTTCACTGGGACAATGTAGCTGCTTGTGTCAAATTGAATAACAACTTAAATCTAAAACTGAACACGAGCCACCAATTAAATCAAGTTATATTACTAAGTTGTCAACAAAATGGCTTCACAATAATGCGCGTGCAACAGCTAAGCATTGAATCACGGAAAGAGCACATCACTGACCACTTTTTAAACCTAAAACTGTCATTCTGTATCTGCCCTAATTACAAAGCAGTTGGGGCATGACTATTCAGCCCCACTACACATTACGTCCCAACTCTGAAGTGAGGTCATGCCAAAATCTTCCTCTTTTTAGCTGAACGACACAACTATTTTAGTGTCTTAACTTTCATCGAGATTTGCAAATCAGAGCTCGCCTTGCCCCCTGCCAAGGCTTTAACGCAGGGCTACGCTCACTGATTTTGTGGTGAATCTTTGAAATGGTAATAACTTTGAGGGGATGCATCATCGTCCTCCACACGGGAGCGCTCAGGGTCACACAGATGTAATAGTAGGTCGGGGGTTTGCCAAAGGGATTACCGTCTGTCTTCAGCGCAAGTTCCTCCAAGGCCAATCTGAATCCCTGCGGAGAAGATTTGTTCCCGACCGGCTATATGAAAATAGAAGGGCAGCGAGTGGCACTACATGTACGGAAAGGAAAATAGTCTCTCAGGGTGATGGGAGCTGCAGTTGTGCTTCGGAATCTACTGGCCTCAAGATAAGCAAACAACGCACTACCTTCACCTCCCTGTGGATTTGAATGGTCCATCTGTCCACTAAAGGTCCTATATTATGCAAAAATGACTCCTGTGAGCTTTAAGCCATGTTATGATGTTGTTACCTCATGAAAAACATACCTGGAGTTGTGTTTTGTTTCATTCACACATGTTTGAGTTCTACCTTGTGATGTCATGAAGTGATAGTTTTCAAGTTAAGAGCTACCTTTTACCTTTTGTTCAGCAGAGATTGGCAATTCCATATCTGAAATTATCCAAATAATTCTAGTGAGTGTGTGTGGCGCACTTCCTGTATTACCACATGACATCATAAGGTGGAATAGAGTATTTTCTGTTTGAGAGAAGAACGCAGGGTAAATATGCAGGGTTTGTGTGTTAAACCTGTGCGAATGAAACAAAACACAACTCCAGGTCTGTTTTTGATGAGATAAAAAATAGTTTAATATGGCCCTTTAATGTTTGATACTAAGTCTTGATACTTGATCTCATTTATTTTTGTATCTTTTGCTCTGTCTTATAAAGATTAGGCAAAATATTTCAATGTTTTCACAAAAGTTTTCTCAACCTAAGCAATCTACATTTTGCCACAGTAGCAGTAGTAGTAGTAATTGCTGTTGTTGTAGAAAAATAAAAAAGTCATAGTAACTAAAGTCTTTCTTATTCTCTAAAGCACTTTACTTTGTGTACAAATTGTGCTGTACAAATAAACCTCACCTTGCCTTGCCTAGTACGAAAATATTTCACCACAAAATGACACTTGACAACCAGAAAACTGAACCTTTCTTGAAACATTACTTTTGCAGCAGAACAAGAAATACTAAAAATAAATATTTACTAGTAGTAGTAGTTATAGCAGCAGCAGCAGTAGTAGCAGGGGAGTTGACAGAGGGGGACAAAGGGGGCTGTTGCCCCGGGCCCCAGGGTTTTAGGACCCCAGAATTGTATTCATTTATATTAGTTTAGAGCCCATGTGAGGCTTCTGGCCCCGGGCCCCAAAATTTCTGTCGACGGACCTGAGTAGTTGTAGTAGTAGAAAAAGTTGCAGTTGAAAAAATACAATGAAATGATATCCAAACGATTTTACATGAGTATTTTGCAGAGCGTGTTGCATTAGTTGGTTCTTTGTTTGGTTCTTGTGAGGTAGTGGACCAAGCCATATTTGACTAATTATTTTCATTCATGAAACAAAATGCAACCATCTTCAAGAACTCAAAAGATACTTTAATGCTCACATGAACCATGTGCATTACGTTACCAGTTTATTGCCTATCCTACAATCCCCCAGGGGTGTGCCCTCTGACCATTAATGGGCTCATTCACGAAAGCCAGGATGTAGCACGTCTTCACCTCTTCTTCACTGCTCTGCCCTGTCTGTTCGTTTGTCCTCCAATCTGGAAACTATCACGCCATATCTCAGCCACTGATGATGCTACAGCGTTAGCTCATGTTATAAATATCTCCATTCTGTTTGATTGCCCTCCAAATAAGTCACACTGTTCAAACAAGCACAGTGCACTGCCTCACTGCCTCCCATTGTTTGGCTCTGGGCTTTCCACGCCGCTCCTGACGATTTATTATAGGCACCTTTCCCCAGTGACCGATAAGCGCTGTGATGGATGCGTGATTTGACGGTGCCAAAATGGTTTTATCTCCGCGCTCCCAGAGACTATCTCCTCTGAGCTGATGAGGTGTGCTTACCCCGGGCAGGCTTCCCCACTGCGTTCTTCATCGTCTGATGGCAGCCACTGGGGCCATTATTCTGTATTGTCAAGGCCTTTTCAACACTAACAAATATATTCTAATACTGACTGATTTAGTCGTCTGTGGACTTCGTAAAACGTCCCCATGTACATTGAACATGCCACTGTAGGGCTGCTTTTGCTCTAACACGCTCTACTATAGATACTTTAGTAAATAGTAACTAGCGCAGTGGTGGAAGGTAACGAAGTACAAGTAGTATTGTACTTAAGTAGAATTTTTTGGTATCTGTACTTTACTTAAGTACATTTTACAGTAGATACTTTTTACTTTTACTTCACTACATTTGAGAGGAGATATCTATACCTTCTATTCCATTACTTTTTTTTTTAACTGGACTGAAAGTAAAAAGTACTTTTTATATGATTTGAGGGGTTATTTTTTACCGTGTTCGTAACATCCTGACTAAAGTTTTCAAGTTCACGCCTTGGCTTTGAGCAAACAAAAATAAATACACAAAATTCATTAGAAAAATTAAGAAATTGATTCGTATTTTTTCTGTTGACCAAAATATGCATAATTTTTTAATCAATATCACTACATTTAACTTTAAACACTAGAGTAAAATACTTTTTACTCTGAAAGTAAATTTTTAAATGGGTACTTAAATACTTTTCCTTAAGTAGATTTTTTCATGTGATACTTTTACTTTTATTTTTACTCTAGTAAATTTTTAAATGGGTACTTAAATACTTTTCCTTAAGTAGATTTTTTCATGTGATACTTTTACTTTTACTTGAGTAACTTTTTGCATCTTTTACTTGAATAACAAAATTGAGTACTTCACCAGTGAACTAATGTAACACCATTTATTATTGGCGTGATCAAAAAATATAGTTATATAATTGCTACTCAGCTGTACTTCAGTGTGTCTTTCATATGGTATTAAAAGCCAAGTAGATTCTTATCTATTTTAAACTCTTCAATCAAGCGAAATGCTATGTTTGTCTGTGAATCGTATTTTGCTAAGTAACATCAAAACTGAATTAATCCTGGTATTTGGGCACTTGATACAAGTTTCCTTTGGATCTCTTACATTAGCAACTACAACACTACAACACACAGCAGGTGGCAAAAAACATTAATGTAATATACTAATTGTTATGGCCCCAGGCCTCCAGCTCCTCCCTCAGCCATGTGTGTTGTCCCTGCTGCTGATCTGTTTCTTTATGCGAGCTTTGAGATGACAGACCTCTCCTGCAATTGGAGCCTTGTTCCCAAGCTGGCACCTGATTGGCTCCTGGGCCCTGTGTGTGGATTGGTGCGACGCCCTAGAGCCTGGCCACTCCTGGGCCTTCACCTGCACCTGCCACGCCTTAAAAGGCCCGGCCCCTGCCACTCCTGGCTGCTGGGTTCTGCCAGTGAACAGCAGGCCACTTTTGTTCTGTGACTCTTGTTTAGATTTTGTGCCTCTGTAAATTGTGGTCTGTTGACTTGGCTCTGTGACTAGTTTGTTTCGAGTTACTGTAAATTCTGTTCTGTTCTTTTTGTACATTGAACTACTCTGTTAAGGAGCCTCTTTGTTAGTTTTTACTTTAACAATCCTTTTTAATAAATTATAACTTTAGTTTTCCAATTTTCCATCTTGTTTTGTTACTTCCCCTTTCCCTAGCTGAGCTGGGACGTAACACTAATCTGTATAGTATTTCCATCAAATGATATTTTATGTATGTATGCTTGTTGTATACAGCCAGTGAAGTCAAAGTACTGTACCACACCTGAAAGAAGACCTATTGTGCTTATGTCTGCTATACAGTTATAATCTATGACACCCGTGGATCATTAAGTTATAATTTGTACATTTTAATGAGCAAAATTCATCTAAAACGACTTAGTTAAAGAAACAAGTCCACTGACTTCTGTGTTAGAAATTTGCAGTGTCCAATGGGAGCTGACGTCACCGTAAACGTCATCACAACAAAGAGCCATGTAGCTGTCGGCCCCTCCTATGGACAGCTGCACATCACACTAGGGAGTAGCACATTTTTTTTTCTTAAATGACTATGCGATGCTGCCGAATCCTACATGTATCACCAATTAAGGAAATAAAATTGAAGAACAAAGTAGTGGGTGTATGCTGATGGCGTTGAAAAAGGGGCTTGATCGGCAATATGGCCTCTTGAAAATAAGCGATTAAAGATTGCTGAAACATGCACAAATCACTCCAAAAAAACAACTTTGAGAGGGTAAATGAGAAAGGGAAACAACTATAACATTGTTAAAAGCTCTGAAAAGTCGATTTTGCAGAATAAGTCTGCTTTAATGCTGAAGCTGATCAATGCAATATTTGTAAAAATAGTTTCTTTGTGTTTTAGCATGTACTTGATATTCAACAACAGACATTTCCAAAGCATTAAGTAGTGCACAACATGAAAAGACCCTGACTCTTTGGTACAATCATAGAAGTTTCTGAGATTATAACCCATTTTAAGTTGGAAAGTTGTCCGCACTTGACAGACTTCTATAATCAAGTTAGAACTCATTTATTTACCTTTTAATATATTCTACACTTGTTTGCACTTGGTGACATATTTGCCACTTTATTTGTTGTTTTGTTGTGTATAAAACAATCTGGCCTATGCATTTACTCTCCTGCTGCACTCTGATGCATTTTCACATTGTTATTCCCCGCTCTAGTTGTCCGTATCCAGCTATTTAGCCATCCAGCTATCAATCACATCAATTATGGCTCGCAAACTTCAAAGAGAGTGTGGTGCGCTGCTCATTTTGGGTCTATTAGGGACAGCTCAGTGCCGAGGGGGGAGACGGGGGCGAGGGCGGCGAAGGGGGAGAGGAGAGGGGGCTATATAGACAGACAGTGCACTGTGCCAGGGGAATCTGTGGAGCAGTGACAGGCCATGTCTCTATTTAAAGATGAATGGTAGAGGCTGATGTCTGTTCTTAAAGCTTGATGTTTAATTAATGAACTTTTATTAGTTTATTTTTAATGCGGATGACACTGCAGTGTATTAGATGTCAGTGCCTGCGTGCGCCTATAAAGAGCTGAGTGAAGTGAATGGTGCATTGTACTGTGTTTGTGAAATACAGGTGGGAGTTAAATGAAAAATATAATAGTTAAATTGTTTTGAAGATATACGACATTAGAATAGTATGTCTCTACATAAATTGTTTTAGCAAAAAGAGATGATTAAAAAAAAAAAAAGTACCTCAAACAGCAGCCATTATGGGCTTGAATGATTATGCTAAGTCAGGCACAGTGCACACTTAGTGTAGCTTAATAGACCTATCTTACGAACAGGAACTGTAAACAATAGATGTTTTTAGTTTCAGTGTAGTTAGCTCCTCCCTTCAGATAGATATAAGGCAGTGTCCAACAGTGATCTGACCAGAACTGAAGAAGCGGCTTGGATGAGCAGCAAAACGTCTTCACTTCTACAACTTTTTGTCCAGTTGACAGATTTTATATTTTTCTTTTACTATGGATCACACCTAGACGACTGAGGGATTACACAGACTACTTCAAACAAGAGTTTAAACTAACATCTCCACACGTGATAAATGCTGTGGTCAACAGTGCTTGCGTGATACTTGAATCTCAAAAAACCTGAAGGGTTGGATGGCTTGCATAAATATCGTCTGATTTTCAAGATAAACCAAACCATTACTGAGAATGATATGAAGTTGAAGAGCGGAGAGAGACATTCATAATTTGTCAGCGTTTGTATATTGCATTGGCCTTCAATTTTATGGCAAGGCATTTGTATAGCACAATTCGTACACAAAGTAATTCAAAGTGCTTTACAGAATATCAAGGACACTAAAATCACACTACAAACAAATCAAAACATTGATCATCATAAAATTAACATTAAAAGAGAAGAGTGCAGAATAAAAACCTTTCAGTCATATGAACAGCTAAACAGAACCGTTTTGAGCCTGGATTTAAACATTGTCAAAGTAGAGGCCTGTCTCACATCTTCAGGAAGACTGTTCCAGGTTTTAGCTGCATAAAACTGAAACGCTGATTGATGAGCGGGGAGAGACATTCACAAATTGTCAGAGCTAGGAATCAAACTCGCAACCACTGCAAAGAGCGTATATTCGACCACCAATCTCCATGATCACAGCTGCAGTCCATATTCTCTTTCTTTCATTTTTTTTTGTTTTTTTACATTACATTGGCCTTCCATTTTATGAAAGTTTCTGAGGATTTTGAGCATTGCGGTTTTTCACGATCTTCGCACTCTAAATATCCCTCTTTCGGGACAAATTAAGTCTGTCTTATCTTATGATTACCCATACAGTAAAATCAGTCTGCATGTTGTTTGTATATGGCCCAAATGAGTTCCACATTTGAGTTCCTAACAATCAAGCAGCATATAGAACGTCACTTACCTCATCTCCTGTCTTCTCCATTCTTAGCGTCGGATTCGGTATCACTACAACAACGTCAAACTTAATTTCTAACGTTCCCATCTGCCAAATCCAACTGTATTTTCTGCCTCGGATACTTGCTTGTGTTGCGGTCAGGAAGCGGAGCCAGGAAGGAGTCATTTTGATTGGACCATCCCGACAAGCCAGTGTTGCATTTCAAAGAGCAAACATCACGGACTACAGTTTTGGCTAGCGTCTCGTACCGTAAGCCGACGTATTTCTTAATTAAAGTATGGTTTGCGGACGCACATTTTGTTAGCATAAGACTATGGGGTGTTCTTTACATTCCAATTTCCTGCATGAACCATTAGCCGTGAAGACAAGACTATATTAGCAAGAGTGCTTGTCTGAAGATCATGTCAATACTCCGTAAATGCATTTGCTCAGGCTGCTAATCAAAGCAAGCTGTGTAAAGATGCTAGTAATTTATGGCACGCTAAATGCTAATGTACGTGCCTTCGTCCCATCTCCGCCCTGATATAAATCCGGTCAAAGAACAGCAACACATCTCGGGCTGTAGATTTGCAGCCATGGGAAAGGGTGTTGTTGTAATGATAAGAATGCTAAGTCCATATTTTAGCCCTTTTGCTCTAGCAGTTGTTTATTTACGTTGGCGAGTGTGGAGAAGTTCTTTGTTCGTGGGGTTTGGGGCAGATGAGCTTTTCCAAATAAAGTCAGGCCCAAAACAAAGTTATCCACTTTTATTAAATAAGCTTTTGGTGGTTTCCCACTGCTCCAGAGCTGAGCTGATCTCTTGGTTTAGTCTGGAGGTAGAGCATGTTTATGAGTTCACACAGCACCGAACAATTCGGCTGCATAAGTGCCATTAAAACTGAATAGGCTTGTGATTTCTTGCTTGCATGGAAATTATTTCAATGACCAATTATATTTTTGTGAAATAATCTTGATCAAATCCACTTGAGTTTAGCTGCACTGACATTACCTGCTTTTGATTTTCAGGGGTTTTGTTGGTCTTTTAGTCTATCGCACTTTAAATTTGTTTTACAAAGTTGTTTTTTGAAATCCAGAAAAAATATTTGTCATTCAGTCAGTGGTGGATGACGTACTCAATTTTGTTACTTATGTAAAAGTACAGATACAGAGGTAAAAAAGTTACTCAAGTAAAAGTAAAAATATCACAAGAAAAAATGTACTTAAGTAAAAGTATTCAAGTACCCTTTAAAAATGTACTTTAAGAGTAAAAAGTAAACTAAAGTAGTAGTGAAACTGATTTAAAAATGATACATAATTTTGTCAACAATTGCTATACAAATCAATTTCTAAATTTTTATAATGAATTTTGTGTATTTATTTTTGCGAAGCTTGAACTCAAAAACTTAAGTCAGGATGTTACCACGAACATGGTAAAAATAACCCCTCAAATTGTATGAAAAGTACTTTTTACTTTTCAGTCCGGTTTAAAATTGTAGTGGAGGAGAAAGTACAAATACCTGCTCTTAAATGTAGTGAAGTAAAAGTAAAAAGTATACACTGTAAAATCCACTTAAGTGAAGTACAGATACCTCAAAATTCTACTTAAGCACAGTACAACCTTCTACCACTGCAATCAATACATTTCTTATTTCAACTCAAACTCAGCTTTATATTCTTTGATAAGTCAGTAAAAGCCATCAGCGAGAACATGAACATAATTGAGGCTTGAGACATTTTTATACCTTTATATAAACACATTAAATATATTTATATCTGAGCAAGTTTCTTTCAAATCAGCGGTAACCTTTTAATTCAAAAATTCAGGGCCATCTTGTTAATATCCAGTTTTCGACTTCATTCCTCGTCACGTCTTTGTCTTTGTCTAAGTTTGAACTTTCGAGCAGACGGAAGGTCCACCCACAGCCTTCACATCACCTCATTCATTTCAACAACTTCCTGCTGCTTTATCATCATTCACATCATTTCTTCCATTGGTCATTCTTCTACCTTCATGACAAGCCTTGAAATATCGTTAGCAGCCGAAGATGTAAAATTCACCATAGCCCCGTGTCTTGTCATATCTCCCCTTGAATCTTCGAACATCGACGTGTTGAAGGCCGTTTCACCCACTGTAAAACCGAGGTCGTAGCTCAAGACGTGTTTGCCAAAATATAGCTTTCCGTCGTTCCGGTGAAGTGACCCTCAAATGCTAAAGCCGGCGCCAGAGTAAATATTTTTCGTACAGTTTAGCGGCTCTAGCACCTCCGTAGCAGAAGTGATGTGTGCTTAGCCTAAGTACAGCGGTCAGACTGCACCATCAGCTGTAATATGGGACAGGAGGGAGACGGATGCCTTGTTCAATAGCGGTTTGACAGGAGTAGCTACCAGCGTTCAAGTATAATAAAGCCTTGGAGAATGTCTTTACAAGGGGAAAACTGCATCTTCGGGAGATAGATAGCTCACTTGGACCAACTGTTCCCATTTGAAAAACATAATATAGTGCCGTTAAAGATGGAAAGGACACTTTAGCATCCAGTGTCGGCGGAGTTTTGAAGATATATTTGTTGCTTAGAGACTTGTACGATGTGGCAATGTGAGGATTTCATGTGTGTTAGAATAATCTACATTTAAAGGTACATTATGTAATTAATGTATTGCTTTGCCTGTAATATTCCACAATATGGCAACAAACAAGTGACAACCAGGACAAGTTAGAGGTCACATCTGTGGAGAGGCGACCCCGCTCACAGTAAGAATGCATATTTTTAAACAATATAAACACACAGAATGAAATAATTGCCCAAGAGGAATGTTTAGAGTCACACTGGAAAAGTAAAAACATCTTCATCAAATGGATGGTGACAAACATTTGTGTATCCAAATTGTGCTTAGAAAAATGTACTTGGTTTAATTGAAGTTAATAAACTTTCTATTACTTTCTATTTTGGGAAAAATGTGTTGATCTGATTATTGCACTTATTCAAATGATGTATCCCATTCAGTTTGTGTTTATCTGGTGATTTGATGTTCACCGCAACATTCACTACACAGAAATATGAAATACAGCTTTTTTATTTTCTACTATATCCCAAATACAGTTGTAAAATCCTTTTCCTCTGCACGTTACTAAACTGTTTATTTGGCGGAGGATGAGAACACGACCAAGGCTAAGCTGTGTACAGTCATCTGAAGTGTCTGTCCCAGGATGCTGCACGTTTGTTTGGTCTGTGTGTGGGGGCGTAGCTCTGCCGGTGTGTGGTAAACAGGACGTAGTGTGGGAGTAAGACAGTGGACACAGCTAAGGAGGCAGCTGTGAAGAAGAGCAGCAGGAGGGAGGGGGCGGAGGAGGAGAGAGGGCGAGGGAGGAAAAGAGGAGGAGAGCAGAGGAGAGAGGGGGGGAGAGTAGAAGAGATTAAAAGAGGAAGAGAGCGGGGGGGTGAAAGCAGAGGAGAGAGGAGAAAAGGAGAGTGGAAGAGAGGAGAGGTGAAAAAAGGATGAGACCAGAGGAGAGCGGGGGAGAGAGAATGAGAGCAGAGGAGAAAGGGGGAGAGAGGAAGAGAGCAGAGGAGAGGGGGGAGAGAGGAATAGAGAGGGAGAGGAGAGTGTCAGAGGGAGGAGAGGGAGAGGAGAGTGTCAGAGGGAGAGCGGAGAAGAAAGGAGATGAGCAGAGGAGAGAGGGGGAGAGCGGAGGAGAGCAGAGGAGAGGGGGGAGAGAGTAGGAGAGAAGGGGAGAGAGGAGGAAAGAGGGGGAGGAGAGTGTCAGAGGGAGAGCGGAGGAGAAAGGAGGAGAGATGAAAAGAAAAGGAGAGCAGAGGAGAGAGAGCGAGACCAGTGGAGAGAGGGGGAGAGTGGAGGAGAGCCAGAGGGGCAGAGCAGTACTCCTGCTTTGTCCAGCCCTGACAGATGGATGGACAGGGCTCTACTCCACTGCCACCGTCATGGAGCCAGCAGCAAAAGTTTGATATGCAGCTCACAGAGGCGGTCAGAATAATAGAGGAGTGGTCAGTGACACAGTTAAATGTGCTGGAATAGCAAAAGAACAAAACATG
>KN480703.1:0-66523 GCA_000787095.1 Periophthalmodon schlosseri
CTCATATAATATATCTGTACTGGGGTATGATAGACCTGGATAATTTAATGTTTTACAGTATGTATACAAATAACAACGACAGTATTCATCTATGGGAGCTGGAATCACACCCCCAACCTGGGGGTTAGTGGATCTGACCGCTCTCCCATTTGTGTTTATGTCGAGAGCGGGTTTCCTGCCGCTAACCTTCGGATCAGAGGACGAACACTCCTCTGATATTTTGTCTTAAATTGTTAATTGCTATGAAAACTCCAAATTTTTCATCATTCATCCCATGGATATTCAATTCAAACTATGTTGAATAGCCTAATATTACATCAGCAGTTGAGTCACAGGGCTTCACAAAAATGGTTGATTTGACTAACAGAAAACTGGTAGAAAATCATGCAATGAAAAAGTCTTCAGTCGATAAAAGACTAGCAGATTGACCAACAGTCACAGAGAACAAGCACATTGATCACTGTCCCAGCGTCCCCAGTCCTGAGACACTCCTTCTCAGCAAAAAAGCTGTTTGAATTGTCAAACCTAACAAAGAAAGATAAATTGCAAAAACTTTAAGCAACATTTTCTGGATGACTAGCTCACTTTTTATACATAGCCTAATCTCTTTACAGCAACAGCAACACCACTGCTTTTGTCCTGAAAGGCCACTTCCCTATACTTTCATTTCAATGGGCCTAAAAATATAATAATCCTCTAGTCTATCTGCTGCTGGACAAGTTAAGCCAAATTGCCTGTGTCCTGAGCTCATCCTGGGTGCGCCGCAAGCCGTCCCCACCAAACAATGAGCTGGTTTGGTGGGGCGGACAGGAGCGGCAGCGCGAGCGGTGGTGTGTCGGCGCGGCTCTGTGCTCTCGTGCTGCGTGCTAGATGGCTGACGAGCACCAGGGGCCAGCGCGCATGACCTTCTGCGATCACCGGAGACACGCTCATTTATCACAACAACCTTGAATCATTGTTTTACTCAGCTTGAACCCTCATGCGTCGGCTCTGGCAAAAAATAGAATAAGTGCGTTTTGGTTTAAGGCAGAAAAGGAAGCAGTGATGATTCATGTCAACTTTTAAAAGTCATTCCAGTAACACCTCTCTTTGTTTGTGCAGTGTGTGTTCTTTTAGAGTTCTTGAATTTAAACTTAAATATTTTTTTCAGAATGGAATAAGTATCTGAAAATTACTAGCAAAGGGCCACAGACCTGAGTAGCAGGTGGATTCAGTCTGGTAGAGAAAGAAGAGGCTGTGGCTGTTGTGGCTGAGATGTTATGAAACTGCTAAAGATCACAAACGACGAGCCCTCATTTTTATCCCGATCTCAGCTAGATAACAAACGGGCCTCCATGTTTATTCCAATTTCAGCTAGCAAACAAGCCCAATTTTTATCCTCGTTTCAGCTTGCAGACTAGTCCCCTGTTGTTATTCCCGTTTCAGACAGCAGACGAAGCCCCTTTTTAAGCCCGTTTCAGCTAGCGGACGAGACACCTTTTATATCCTCATTTTCAGGTAGAGCAAACCTTTTTTCATCCCCAGTCCAGCTGTTTCAGCTAGTGAGTATGAAACCATTTTTATTTCCACATTAGCTAGAGGAATAGCTTCCATTTTATTCCTGTTTCAACTAGCTTGTTTCAGCTAGCAACCAAGCTCCGATTTTTTATTCCTGTTTGAGCCAGCAAATGAGCCACCATTTTTTTCCTGTTTCAGCTGGCAGACGAGGCCTTATTTTTGTTCCTGTTTCAGCTCGCGGAAAAGCCCCCATTTTTATCCCCACCTCAGTTAGAGAACAAGCCCCTATTTTTATTCATGTTTCAGCTGGCAGACAAGCCCCCATTTCTGTTCCAGTTTCAGCCAACAAACAAGTCCCCATTTTTATCCTTTGTTTCAGCTAGAAAACATGCATCAATTTTTGACAAACTTACTTCAAGGTAAGAAAAACTGGTTTCCCCACATTAATTAAAAGACAATAATTATAAAGACAAACTACAAATAACAAAGGCTATTATGTAAGTGAGTGTGATGTGTGCGAATGCTTCTCTGCGCAGGTGTATGTGTAGATTTCAACAAAGCCCAACAAAATGGAAGTCAAATAGAAACCAGGTGCAGCGAGTCTATGATGAACTCCCATTGTCTACACCTGAACAAAGAGGAGAGAGAACCAACGGCGCAGATCTTTGCAAACTCCAAACGAAAACATGAAATATAATTAGCCTAATTTTGTTCTAAAGCAATTATCTAGTAGGCCTATATTAATCTCATTGCATTGACTTTACTTGTTTGTACTATTTAACTTATTCACATTTTTCACCATTAATCACAACAGTGTTTGTCGGGGAACATATTCTCACAAATCTAGGAATAACCTACATTTAATAATAGGACTGTCTGTCTAACTAGCTATGTGGCTTCCATCCACAATCTATTTAAGTCCATCATAATGACCTGAGACTTTAGTTAAAACGAGCACAGTTTTACCACCTACATGTAAAGAGATTGAGTTGGTGTGTGGATGGCTGATAGAGGTGCAGCGGGGGTTTGAGGAGTAACATAGAAAAGAGTCAGACTTCCTGCTGCTTTACAGATGTGTTTGTGAGTGCCACAGCAAAGAAGAGGCGCGAATCGTCCTCAGGCTTCAAAACATCTGTGAAGCAGCTTTGTGGGCAGCCAGTCAAAGAGAAGTGTCAATTTTAGACTTTTGGTGTGAGATATGGCAGAAGAATAGCATACAGATTCAAACCAGACAAGCAGAATATTATGAGGAATACGGTAGCTCGAGATCAGGACTGATTGAGTTAGTATATATAAAAAAACAACCATATACTTTTTTCATGTATTTAATAGGGTATTAAGCTATAACATAGGGTGACCAGATTTTTTAAATTCAAAACTGGGACACACCCGGGTTGGGATGGTTGTTATAAATAAAATAGTGACTAAAGCGCGTAACATTGTCCATTCTCGACTCACGTGCAGGTCAGTATTTGCGTGGGATCCAGAATACACACTTCTTCAATACTTTACGATGTGAATTGGGTCAGGGTGAATCTCCTTGTTTTCAAATCGGGGACACACATGGTCGGCTGTATTGGAAAAAAATAAAGCAAAAAAATATCACAAGGGGTTGAAAAACATCACAGATTTCTGCAGAATCAATGAGCGAAGCACCAAACTTTGTTAATCTGAGGGGACATAAATTTGATTTTATTTCTAAATCATAGGTGACCAATGAGCTCCTTCATTTCCCATGTGTCACTGAAAAAAATAATCTGATTGCAAAATCATGTTTGACCGGGCATGAGATGCAATGTAGGGCGTCGGGACCAGACTGATATCAATCTGTATAAACAATACAGAGAGATATCATTCGGGATTTTCCAGGCAAGGTCAGTGTATATAATCTGAGGAACTTGATCTGTCGGTGCACTTTTTTTGCCTTACGGTCATTTTCAAGCACGGTTTTCTGTATCTCAGCTAAACAAATGACAATATAGTTCCTTCTTTACTGTTGGCACTTATTCAAAAATTGCGACACCTGGGACATTTCTTGTGACAAATCAGTGGTTTTGGATAAATCTGTGGGGCCACGGACACGGGGCTCAAAACTGGGACTGTCCTGGGTAAATAGGGATGTGTGGTCACCCTACTATAACCGAAAATTAGTATTAATAGCATTAACCATGTATTTATGACCCGGAATCTGTATTTAGTAAGTATAAAGCAGTGGGTGGATATAGGAGGGTTTGTGAAAACAGAAAATAAAAATCTGTGCATTGAAGACTCAAATGCAGGACAATAAATACTTAAACATATGTGTGAGTCAATCAAAATACAACTATGACTAAGCTAATGATGAAACTACACCTATATGACAATGTTAAAAGCTCGTAAAAGTAAATTTAACATAATATCTCCCATTTAAAAACTTTACAAAATCACTGCCAGAGAAGTACAAGTATTACTTATCCTTCATATGTTCTCAAGATACTTTATTGGAATCATGTTGGCTTGAATGCAAGGTCATTTAAGGTCAAATTTAAAAAGTCTGTTATTGCAATTATGATGAATATAGCCGTTTCTTCCAAAAGTTCCATATGGTTCTGTTTTAGTAATATTACAGTTTTGCAATTGCATCCCATCTGCTATGTACTTATTTGCCAAAGTTTATACATGTACTTTTCAAATTTAATTAGCGTCCAGCTAGAACAATTTCCTTAACCTCCTTAAAAGAAAAAGATTATTATATACTTTGTGAAAAATGTGTATAGCAAGGAACACCCAAATTATATTTTACAAAGCATGAACATTTCCTGTGTAATTTGATTTAATTCACACTATTTCAGAAGACTGACAGGTAAAATGGGCCAGATGATTAATCCTACACACAGTGAATAGGGTTTTCAGCAGCAGTGGAGTGCATGTAAAATGATTGCGTCTTTCTCTCCTATTCTTCCATGAATGACAGACAAACAACCCACTCGAACCAATGGCACCCACTTCCCTGTAAAACGCTCCAATTTGCACACATGATTCACTCAAGTCAACCATGCGGGGAAGCAATATTCAAGGTTGCACTTGGGCATGTAAAATGAAAAGGTACAGAGTCTGGTGGGACAGAGGAGGCAGCGCGCACACAAGCATGGACTCGGAAGTGATGGATCGTCCGGCTTCCTGTTGGAGAAAGGCTTGATTAATGGCCGTCCACTTCACAAAACACACCAGCTGTGAGGGGAGATAAGTACCAATACAAAGAGCAAATTACTGTCTGCACTATAATATTAACCCCACAGACCAATGCATGAAGTTAGAATGGTCTTTGAAACGTCATGCTAAAACAAAGAGGGAACCAAGATGTCCAAAAGAGAGATATACTGCGTGTATTTTAACTCTAGAAACCACTAAACCTAAACCCAGTATGTATCGATATTTTCTTGGAAATCTTGAGCATTGAGCAACCTACTTCTTTCAGTGCTAAACAATCTTTTCTTTAGATTTATAATGTTCTATTTTCATCAAAAACTTACTTCAACCTTTGAATCATGTCAGTGCTCAAACGAGGTCTACTCCAGTTTACCAATTTTCACAATAGCTGATGTTTTTAGCTTCATACAAATTACTTCACCTTTCTTTACACCAACCAATGCAATCCTAGTGCCTAATGCTAGTCTTTTACACACATACTTTTTAACTAATGCTTTGAGGTAATTCCAAGTCAGTGAAGACACCATTTATTTTTTTAAAGGTGCATTTTGTATCTTTTTTGATGGAAGGTACGCCACTGGGTTGTCTCCATGGAGATGTTATTGTTTATTCCATTACAGATGTCATGTAAATAAATACATTTTAAAAATTCATTCTTGGTAGCGGGCTCACTCTGTAACGGGTTGGCAGGGTTCAAATGGATGAGTTTAATGCTATAGAGTGGAACATCCGAGACAAAATAATAAAGACAATCAGGTGGAGTTTAGGGGTTAGAGTTAACCAGAAGCTACCGTCCAAATAGCTCCAAAAACCTGCATACATAACAAAAAGTGTATAAATGAACAAAAACAAACCAAATTTAAAAATAACTTAGCACTATCTCTCCCGGTTAAAAGAAAAAAGTGTTCTTAGTTCAAGGGTAAATGCTTTTCCCACTGAGCTGCAATCTCAGAAAGCACGAAAACCTGTGCTCTTTTAGTAAGTGAAGTTCCTACATGTTGGATCCTTATCTGAAAACCCACACAGTTAAATTTATTAAAGCGCTCTTAATTAGCAGCATCTTTTCACACCTCACTGAAACTTTTCCACAGTGTTGCATCTGAACAAATCACTGGTGATTTCAAAAGGGGAAACGCATCTATTGTGGGAATGACAACACGGCGCTGCCAAGCTCATCCCCTCGCCGAACTAGAATCCAAATGGTCTTCAGTCAGATATATGGAGTGGAATAATTGCACGGGCGCTGAAAAGGGATACAAATAAGCAGTGTAGCTTCTGGACCAGCAGATTGGCAGAAATGTTTGTAAAAGTCTGGATCCAGCTGGAGGAGCTTGAGCGCAATATGTGTGGAAAAAACACAGCATGCTCTCCTGTGTTGCCTGATGTTTTTTGCTAAAATATTTGATCAGCTTGTAGGAAATTGGAGCCAGTTTGGGCGAAGAGGCGGAAAAGCGTTCTGCACCTGAAACCACTCACCGTGAATGCACATAATTGTTCTTCATGCTTCCAAGTTCCTGCAGTTATGAACTTGTATCGCTATGCTAAAGCTAGTCTTTGATGACTTGGAAGGAGAATTCATCAAGCATGTTATTATTGTGACAACCGCTGATTAGAAACATGATACTGTAACCATTATCTAGTCTTTTGTTTGTGACTATTTTCTACAACTAGAGACTTCAAAGAAAGAAGAAGAAAGAAGACTATCTGTAATACAGTTTGTAATATCAAATACCACACTCTATTGGACAGGATGGGATAGGAGAAGGGAAGCCTGAGAGGCCGAAGTGACAGGTGGTTCTGCTGCTGCAGTGGAGATGAGGCCGTGGAGGGCTGTGCCTTGTTATAAAAGTGATGGAAAGGGGAGACAGTGCAATTCTGAATATTTCATACAGGCCACAGTTGTTTCTTACCAGTGATTTTTGTTTAGATCCGATACCAACACTATGGCAAGTATCGCAATATCAATGAGTTTTGTTTCAACATGCATCAAAACTCCTTTACAATTAAGCATTTTACCTTGGCATCATTATCTTTGCTGCACCCCAGCTTGGATTGATTTAAAAACTATATATGCAGATAAACTAAAGTATAAACTATGCATTTCCAAAATTTACTAAGATGATATTTCAAATATGCTATTTTAGTCAAAATTTCAAATATCATTATTTTTGCATGAGAATCAATACTTTTCCATACCTCAGTCAGTATCGTTAAATTAGTATCGATCTGCCCATCACTTAAACCACTCGACTACTGCAGGACAAGGCCACAGTTTCAAAAAAAGATCTAGTTTGCAGTGGTAACATTTTCACCATTTCTGTAACTGAAGTCCAAGCCAATGTTATTTGAGGTCAAACAGATCCACTGTTTTGTATAAGTATCACTGACTGCTAAACTGATGCATTATTCCAAAGACTGACTCAGACAAATACTAAATATTTGACATTTCTTTGAACAAAACCTTGAACTACTATTACAATGCTCTTGAGGATTTATTCAGAAGCTTGAACCCACTTTTCCACATCAAAACATGCAGAATTTCTTCCTGGAAGTACAATCGTGTAGAGGAGAAGTTTGTCCCTTTATGAATAGTGGAACATTTCCTTGATGAGAAATTGGGTGCATCCATCAGCAGAGTCATGTGCATTAATCTCATTCTGGAAATTGGACCATAGAGGATTACATTTTCAAGCAGGAGTGAAAATACAGAATTTTGGTAGAAATGAAATCTGCTGCAAAAATACAAACAATCTTAATTATTAAAAATCTGCAGAAAGACTCCAAAGAATTGTTTTGGTGCAGGACTCTGAATTTCACATATCGTTCTAAACTGTGCTAAACAAAAGAAATATAAGTTTGAGCCAGAGAGAAAAGTGGTAATAATACATACAGAGAGTGGCGGTTGCCATGGTAACACTGATCAACGCAATTCATTTCGAGCGGCACATGGTCACAATGGGTCATAATATTATAGCTATTAAAGGAGTCTTTACATTACATTATAATTATGATGTAATATATGAAAAGAACCCATTTTCTTTACTTTGATTTTTTTATTTAAATAAGACTATGCACATTGTAGAAATTATGGAAATAAAATGGACCTTTAGTGATAATATATTATAGAGGGCAGATTGTACCATGCGTTAATTTTATGATGATTAAAATTTGATTTTTATTTCAAGTTAAAGATACAGTATTCCATGGATAGTTAAAGCCATACTTTTGGAACATTTTCTATTAAGTTTTTCTTTTTTTGTTTGTCCCCACCCAACCAAATAAGTCATATTATGTATATATGTATATGTATATGTATATATATGTGGAGATGCAAGCCCAAGTAAGGGGACATGTTTTTCTAAGTTCACTGCAATAAAAAAATAAAAATAAAATAAATAAATCATGCTTTATGTTTTAGTCTGTTTTTTTGCTAAATAGTTGCATACTATGGCTTTAAATATACCTCAAAAGTACCTAAAATTGTTAGGTGGAAAACAAAGGCAAAATACAAGTTTTTATTTTAAGTTGTAATAATATAATCACATTGTTGGGAGTAAATAACTGTATTGTATAATATAAATATATAAACTGATACTCAAAGATTCATTTAATATCAGTATATATTTCCACTAACTCATTGTATCCTGCAACTAGCTCCCAAATAAGTAAGTCAACATTTTATTAGTTACAAAAACCACTTTTCTCAAATCCATTTTCATACAGCGCCAATCTGGTTTCAGTCTTCAAAAGCCCTGTTCCTGATATCCCAGCATTTGAACGGTCAGCAGTGCGCTCTGTATTATTGGAAGCTATCTCCATGAAGCATGCGAACCCAGAACAGAGCCCATATTGTGAGGGAGGGCCTTTTGAAGTGTGGAGACCTATTGCTCTGGCTCTTAAAACCTGACCTTTACAGCAGCCCCCCGACCGGTTTACGCACATTCCTCTCCTTGGGATAACCGCCTTCCCAAAACACGGGTCCGATTGCCTCTTTAGCTCATGTATGGGACGAATAAAAGGGTTGATTTGACTTTATGATCCCACCAAAAGAGCTATTTTGGCAGGGCGCGCTGTGGTCGCGTTCACCTCCGATTGGTTATGCCGCGTATTACTTCAACTTTGAGGGGGGCTTCTAGTCATGCTGCGTTCCTTACCGTCCTGCCGTATTAATGAGAGACTCTTAACAGCTGCCTTAGCAGGCGGAGAATAGATTTCGGCAATGCCCCAGCGACTCTAAACAGCGTTCCGTCAGGGAAAAAAGAGGCGGCAGGCAAAGGGAGATAAAGGAAAGCATTAAGGCTAAAAATAGTGTTTTTTGTGCAGAAGTGAAGAGAAAAACATAAGGCGTAAAAGTCTGTGGAAAAAAGAGACTTAAAACATAAGGATGAAGAGGTTTAAGATGTGACAGTACAAGTGGAGCTGTGTTTTCAACTATTATGTTTTTGTACCTGAAATAGTTTTCTTCAAAGTCCATTGAAATTCTCACACTTTTTTTCCCTATAGGTGTACTTATATACTTTTATATACTTTAAAGTACCAGATCCTCACTGTATTCGTTTTTTTAGGTAACTGTTCTGTATAAAATGCGTATTTATAGCTATTAAATGGCTTTCTCTAAAAGACACAACAAAAATTAAATATAATTCAAGTAAACAATGTCATGGTTTGGGTCCAAAAGCAGAACATAGAAGCGCAGTCAAAGTGATTTATTTACAGTCAATAAAGTTGTTGGGCTGGCAGGGCAGGTGAGCAGACAGACAGGTGAGCAGACAGACAGGTGAGCAGATAGGCAGGAAAAACACTTGTATGGCTTGAACTATCCATAAGAGCTGCTCCTCTTAAACTGAGGTGGAGTGTAGATGGAAGCCAGGTGTGCAGTGTCCAGACAGGACGAGACAGATGAAACAGAGGATGAGGGGGAGACTGGAAACTGAAAAACATAACTGGACCAGAACAGACTGTGACATAAAACATGAATCTCAATGATCAAAGTGAGCCAATTTACATTATTACAGCTCAGAACTTTTTCACAATGCGCCACAAGCTGGTGCACTTATTGTGACAGTCTCATGCCTGGACAAACTCAGTGGTTTTGTGAATTTTTGTATGTATTTATTTATTTATTTTATTACAGTATGATTTGAGTATTCATATTAGGGATACAATCAAGCAAATTTTCCATGGTGATCATGCAGACTTCTGGCCAACAAACAGATTTTCATTTTGGCTACTAACACATTCAAGTCTTGCCCCTGAGTGTCCAAACTTCTTTCACTTGGGGGCCGCATATTGAATGCGAAGCGGAGGAGGTCCACATATGGTGGTGCCGTGAGGATCATCATAACTAGAGCCAAACGGAGGCCGTAAAACATTTCTCTAAGAGGCGTATTACACCATTACAGCTACTGTATTAATATCTGTCTGTGTAATCCCTCCCTCCCGGTGTGATCCATAGTTAAAGAAAAACTAAATTCTGTCAACTGGACGAACAGTTTTTTGAGTGAAAATTACTGTATTAATACTATGGATAGTAACTTTTGAAACACATTAGCTACAGAGGCCAGCGAAATACCCCATAAAAAACGTCAAGCTCTGATGACCCTGGAAGAGAAAAGCCAGAAAAGATAAATAAATACAGAATAAATGCATAAATAAAATGCATACACACATATATGCACGCATAAATCTAAACTTTCAATTTGAATCACAGTAGCTCAATACCACAAACCCATGTTTTCCAAATAACTTCTCTCCAAATGACCCTTTTGACCTGCAGCCTCTCATCTTAAGTCCTTATGATAGCAGTCCTGCATTGAGCTGTGTGGAGTTTTAAAGGGGCAGGCAGCCTACGAACACAATAAGCACAAGCGCTCGGTGGAGCCTTGTCCCGTTGTTTGTTTAAAGGGCAGCACAATCGATGGCCTTGTTTTTTGAGCCATGGCTTTGACCTCTGCTGGTGGCACCTGTATCCATCACACGGGGAGCTCCTCACTGCCTGGCTGCGCGTCACATTTGTCTGCTGTGCTTCGTAGCTGCAGAGTGAGAACGTCTATCCACTGCCAAATGCCACTCGTCACTGCACGCCGGCTGTCGGGGCTGCACGCTGCATGGGTGATACATAAGCAGCTCAAATGTGAATAGGCAGATCCTAAAGAGTGAGTTCATAGAGCAGAAAAAACATTAGCGGAGACTGATGTGGTGTGAGGGTAGAGGAAACAAATATTTAAGCAAAGAATATGTTCGTATGTTAAAGGTGCATTATGTAACCTTCCTGGGGGACAGTCTGTAACCTGTGTGTCTCCATAGAGATGACATTGGTTTACCTATAATTTTCCACAGTATGGCGTTAAACATATCTACAGTATCCCCCCACCGCCATCAACATTTTTCACCACATTTTCTTCTAATACAAAGCAAAGCCAATCCTTGCACTTATGTGGGGTTGTGCAGCTCTGTTGTGTTGCCATTGTCTTGGGAAATCCCTGGTCTTGTTCATTGATTTCAACAGGAGCATAATATAAGTTTCTGCAGAAGGTATAGCACACAGCAATGTATTGTTCTGTATGAATCAATATCCTGGATTGATCTGTGGTAAAGGAGCAACACAAACATGAGGCTAGACATGTAATGTATAGGTTGACCTCTCACCATGTTTCCAATAGACAGCAGGGATGATTCCTCCTAATTAAAATAACACTTTCCTTTTTCATATCCAAATGCAACAAAACTTTTGCCTGAAATTTGGTAAAATAAGTAAAATAACCTCTGCAAATAATGAATAAGACCCAATAAGACCCAAAAAGGCAAAAATGTGTCAAGATTTACTCTGGGTGTACACTAACTGTGAGTCGGGTGAAGACTGTGCGATTAAAACCAATGTCCTGTTACACTGACCTCGGACCTCTGCGGGCGCTGCTCTGGGTGAGGTGCAGGTCTGTGGAAAGAATCTACAAGGAGTGTATTTTTTCCGGACACTGCGGCGGTCTGGAGCGGTCACTGTATGTGTTATGGCGTGAACCCTTGGTCAAATATGCACTGCGGTACACCGTGGTTGGTGTAGCATCTGCAAGTAACCAGCTCAAAATACGTTCTGAACCTTGTTGTGATTAAAGAAGGGGTATTACATTTCTGCAGGGTATTAACTGTCAACATGTAACATATTTAGATCACCATGTTATCTTTTAATGATTTAAAATAATTTACCGCTAACCGTAATGAGGTTCAGACTAGTGCCCGGGGGGAGATTGCAATATTACTCAAACATGCACGGATGACCTAAAACCAGTTCAGGCATGTTTCTGTTAAGAGAACATTATAACATTGTCCAAAAAGTCGATTTTACGTAATACCGCCTCTTTAAGTATTAACTTCCCTACATTGTTCAACCAGTGCATTCCCATTGATCACATAGATAGAGGAATTCATTTTAAGAACTCATCTCTACTTCCTGTATTTTTTTTCCCCAACTTTTCTTGACAAACTGCCTCTGTCTGGGGTCATGTAAAACTGGAACATATATTTACCACAGGTGCTCTCCCATAAAAAAAAAAAAAATGAAAAAATAGAAAAAATAGAAAAAACATAATACACACTTACATTTTCAATACTCCCTGGATGTCCACAAAGCATTCCTCTTTACCCTTAGTTTTATAAGCTCTACAAATAAAATCAGGCTAAAGTAAACTCCACTAAAGCTGGAAGTTGCCAAGGATAAAATTACCTATAGTGAGATGATGAACAATACTACTACCATATTAACAACCAATTCACGAGCATACAACCTTATGTTTGCATACTCTAATAACAAACTTGTCTCTGCATTGATGTATTGGTACATTGTTAGTCTGCATGTATGGCTGCTGGTTACAGAGCCTTTCTTCTGGGCCCTGCACAGCGTCTGTCTGGACTGAAAGAGAGGGATGGTTCCCATTATGCAGTAATTAGTCTTGCTGTCACCGCCGGACTTTGACAGTGAATCAACTCATACTTTTCCAAAGGCACTGAGACGGTTGCTACTACTGAATAACAAGCTATTTTCAACCTCACAAGGACATTTGATATTAAACATTAAAGTATATTGGTAGACTTATATAGCATTATGTTTAATATTAGCTGAACTTTCGCACACTTTGTCTCTGAAAGAAAAACTTAAAGGTCCCATATTACACCATTTTCTGATCTGCTCTTTCCTCATCACAAACATACCTGGAGTTGTGTTTTGTTTCATTCACATGTTTAACACATCAATTCTGCACATTTAGGCTGAGTTCTGATCCACCTTGTGATGTCATGTGGTAATGCAGGAAGTGCTCCACTGTGTTTTTAAACTCCATACACCTTCACTAGATTCATTTGGATGATTTCAGCCCTGAAATTGCAAAAGGTGAAATTTAGCTGTTAACTTGAAAACTACTGCTCCATGACATCACAAGGTGGAACTGAGCATTTTGAGCTTTGGAGATGCAGACAGACTAATGTAGGATTACTCAAACGTGTGAAAAAACAAAACACAACACCAGTTATGTTTTTGAGGAGGTAACAACATTATAACATGGCTGAAAGCTCACAAGAGTCAATTCTGCATAATATATTTATTATTTATTTAATATTTTACTTACTTTCCTAGTACTGCTAATTCTAAGTAATATAACATCCTATTTGAAACGTGAATGTAATTTATTTACAGAGGTCTCCAGGAGCATCTTGCTACTGCATCTTGGTACAGAACATTTGTCAAGCGTTCTGCCATATTTGGTGGTACAAGTCACATATTGATGGAAACGTTTCAGAGTTTTATCGAGGGAATAATGAAGGAGAGTGACCAGACTGTAAATCCTCCACAGAGGATTTCTGTCGGAATTTACCAGGCTATGTGACGGCACTTTGCTTTGACCCATCAGCACCACTAGCAGAATAACTGGGAGTGCACAAAAAGAGGCTCTATGTTCCCACAGCCTTGTTTTAACACATTCAAAAGATATTTTTGAAAGTAAATCCATAATCCCCACCCTCACCTTGGCCCTAACCCAACCACGATAATCTCCAAAGAAGGCTTTATTCCTAACTCTACAATTTAACCATTATTGTACAAAAAGGCCCTAAACATAATCAAAACCTTATTTTGTCACCACATCGATAGAAGGATCTTATCAATTGTTTCAAACTCATCACCCCTTCATCAACTTAACAGTAGAATGTGTTTAACTTTAGTCAATATTCCATGTCTTTAAATTACCTTACCACAGCACTACTTATCTATGCCCACACTATCCTTGGTAATTCATGTGGGATTTTGGGTTTAATTGAAGTGCTAATCTGCCAAGGGTGAGAACAGTTCATCATATCATATCTAATCCTTTGAAGGGCGCACAAAGGTGGCCTTGTTGGTCCGGAGCTGTTAGCCTGAGCTTCGGCTTCCATCTCCAGAGATCAAATTAACCTCGCACCTTTGTCTTTGCTGCTCACCTTTGAGGCATCTAAGCTCTTTATATCTTCTGATGGTCAAATGCCAAGAAAGTGTCCGGTGGCTGAACGGATTTAGCTGTGTTGTGGGTAATAACCGCTGCAGTGTGCCAGGTCTGAGCATAAACATTGGAGAAGACTTGAGAAATAATCAGGCCAACTTATCATTTTCATGATATATGTTTACACCAAATCTCCAAACTACATTCCAGGTTTGTGGATTGTATTCACCCACCAAGTTTTACATGCACACAGGTAATTCCAAATACATCTTGCTTCTCCAGAGAATTGGGTGCAAATAAGGGGCTAAAACTTTGTAGCTATAGTTGCTATTAAAATAACTATCATAGATCTAACCGCCTTTTTGGCAAACATAGATAAACAACAACTTGTTTACATTGAGCATTAGATTTATCAGACATGTTAGTTTTTACTTTTACTTTCACTTTAACGTAACAGGTCATTCCGAGGTGCACAGACCAAAGTTCATCATTACTGCTGATCTAAAACGAGTGAGTACACATCCAAACACATGTTTAATATTTTTTTCTGGCTGTTTCTTATCTAGTCTGCTCCTAGCGTCATTTGGGACCTGGGCAGTTCGAATCAAGAAAACTCAATCATAGTTCCCGGGTTTACATGCAGTTTGATAACCATGTTTAAATTGGGCCAGTTATCCATTTTTCCTGGCACGTATGTAGATGGAGTGACTGAAAAAAAGCATTTCCTCCCATCATTCAATTCACCAAAAGCATGATCTCAACAATGCCCTCTCCATGGTACTCTCCCTCCAACTATCATCTTGGCATAGGGCCCCCTCAAAGCTTGGAGCAGCCCTGGAGAAAGGTAGGAGTAAGTGGTATTTAGTTAAACAGCGCTTCAAGAGAATTTCTCCTATGAAGCTGCTCTTATCATCAGCTATCAGACACTTGGGTCAATTATTTCCTCAGCACTTACTCCGGCGCTTTCCAGCAAATGGCTCTAATTGGCTTATTTAAGTTGCAAAGCGGTGCCGTGTTGGAGATTATGCCGCAAGGATAGAGTCAGCAAAGATAAGGATTTTTGTGGCGAGAATACATTACAGCTAATGTACTGTAGCTTCCCGTTTCACCTCTGTAATTTTACTATTGATTTCAACTTAATTATGCACTCCTGAGAGATTACGTCCCAGCGGTGCTTAATGAGGAAATAGTCCTTAGAGAAGCGGTCTACGGTGACGCCAGCTGCAAACATGTGCGTATTAATCCGTCAGAGGAGGTAAATCGGCGCGCTTTCTCAACACGTTGTTTATTTTCATCATCAAAGGCAAATCAGGAGGTGATGTGAGCAGCGCTAACTCGATGTGGCTGCTAACTCGCTAGAGAGATTTGGGTTTCATGCTAATTTCCGTGTCGGTGCCTGTAAGCGTTTGTGAAAAATGATAGCCTGCAGCTTTTCATAATTATTCTGTCTAAAGTATGTGTAAATAGTGGGAAAAAAAGCTGTCTGGTGTGTGACTGTGCAGTTGCATTTGTAGTGCAGTGTAAAAATGCCTCTTTGGAGCTGATGGATTACGCTGTAACGTATCATTCACAGCCGTCATTCGCAGCCGTCACACAGCGAGGCCCTGGGGTGACGCAAAAGTGCTGAGTGACTCTTTCAGGCTTTTGTGATGTTGAGCTGATCCCCGTCGAAAAATCTTCTGCTTGTACATGTAGTTTTGTGTCGAATCAAAGGGAAAACATAGATGTATAGCGCCTTCGCAGTGAAGGTAAAACTGAATTTTTACCCTGCTCAGACTTTGAAGTTGACCTATCTGTGTAATGCAAGCTGCAAGGTAAAGATGTTCAAATCAAACAGTGATTTAGCTGATTCAAAAGCTGATGCATTCTTAGTTAAAGAAATATTGGACATGATGCTTGCATGTTACAATTTGGTGTTCTCAAGACAATTATCCAATCAGAAAGCAGAATGAGCTTCACACCAATCTCTCATTTAAATTGCCAGTTTCCATGCTGAAAACCAGCTGAATTAAACCTAAAATGCCTCTCTGATCTGCATTCACTACCTAAGCCCCAGCACCTGCAGCCAATCTTTAGTGCAGTATCTGAGTGAATTTTGGAGGTTCTGAGCCTTCACATGAACCATGGCCTTATACTGTGAAAAACCTCTGACTACTATATGCGGGTTAAGGCACTAGCAACCCAGGTTCAGTTGTGATCGTAGTACCTTTTAAAACTGCAAGTGCGCACTACATACACTTTAATAGTACTTCTAAACTGCATGTAAGCACTTAAGGTGTATTTGGGATGAGGGTTCAAATGTCTGTAACTGGTGTAGCATAGCTGGACATTGCGGTTTATGCTCTGACTATTGGTACTTGTGCACGCTCCGACTACGCTAGGAGAGGCATTCAACTGCACGGGGCAATTAATAGCCAGGATATTTACATGTGTTCATAAGTGTTCACACGTGTGCAATCACTGTACTGTGTTTCAAAGAGAAAGTTAAAACTAATTCTGTAATTATAATTCTGTATAAATATTTGCAGAACTGTGAATATACTTGTTATAGCTACTTAAAAAGAAATAGAGCTTAGTTTTAGCCATAATCCTAACAAAAACACATGCAAAGCCACCTGAAAGTGAACACAACCTCAGTAGATTCTTGCCATTGGAAAATGTTATTGTTTTGGACTAAGCGTTATGTAGAAAATAAATTACTTCTTACTTAAATTCTGAATATTTTAAATGGAAATGAAGTTACGTTTCAGAAATTCTTCATGGCATCAGTGAATAACAATGTCCTCTCACAGCAACACAGAGCTGAGACTGGCTGTTTGTTGACATGTCAATAGTGCTCTCCTGCCAGTTCCACTCATTATGATTTAAAACCAGGGAGACGTATTGTGGAGCTAATGTAGAGTGAAAGGCTATGCTAATGTATCCACAACACTATGTCCCCAAAATGTCACATTTCAAAGGATTACAGTCATTTTTGAAGCTGATTTGTCATTAAAAAATCTTTCCCAGCTGGAGATCAAGCTATATCAGAGTCCACGGGGAGTAAAGTGCTAAAATTGTGCCATGAGTGAAGTCAGTCAATCAAAAGAAAAACAAAAATGCACACGTTTAATGGTTTTTAGACGAGGTTGTGAAGCACTGTCGTTTTAAATGAATATGCAATAATGGACTATTAACTGAAATATACCATTGGTGAAATAGGCCATGGAAACAAAACGCTATTTTCTTTCACCAATATGCAACTTCCATAAACAAGTAAATGATTTGGAGACTATTACACAGCATATAAGCAAGCAGAAAACAAATAGCATTGTCAGCACAGTTTGCTATTTCTACATTTTTGCGTAAATGTGGTGATGTTACGTTAAGTGGTTGGTAAATTTAAAGGAGTCTGTATTTTTCCACTGTTTTTCCATTTACACAGATTTAATCTATATACTAACATTTAACCTGGTTTATTTACTGCTTTTTTTTTCTTGAATTACCCCTACTCCAAAGCTTATAATGTAAAAGATAATATCTAAGCTTCACACCTTATCATACCCCTTTGCCTGCCATTTTATCACACTTTTGTTGTTGTATTGTAAAGGCAACGTTAATGCATTATAGCTTTTACTCTTTAGTATACAAGGAATAAACAGTTTTTAAAGAACATGTATGCATTTACCACGTATCAGTGTCCATGCAGGTTGGAATGAGCTCCCTTGATATTTGTGATATTCCTGGAATTGTATTTTTCACGGCAACGGGAATTTCTTGTTGTTTGCTATGTAACTTTTCTGGTAGATAATCCTTAACCTACTTAACTCTGTGGGGGTCGTATTAGAATGTCCCACAGTATGGCATTTAAAGGTTACACAAAATTGACTCTTTTGAGCTTTAAGCCATGTTATAATGCTGTTATCTTGTCAAAAACATACCCAGAGTTGTGTTTTGTTTCATTCACCCATGTTTGAGTAACCCTGCATTATTAGTCTGTCTACATCTCTAAAGCTCAAAATGCTCTGTTCCACTTTGTGATGTCATGAAGCAGTAGTGTTCAAGTTAACAGCTACATTTAACTTCTGTTCAGTAAAGACTGGCAATTACAGGGCTAAAATTATCCAAATGATTCTAGTGAAGGTGTATGGAGTTCAAACCACAGTGGGGCACTTCTTGTATTACCACATGACATCACAAGGTGGAACAGAGTGTTTTACTGATGTTTGTGTGTTAAACTTGCGTGAATGGAACAAAACACAACTCCAGGTATGTTTTTGACGAGGAAACAATACTATGACATAGATTAGAAAATAGCGTAATATAGACCCTTTAACTCTCCCACATTTACATAATTACAAGTGTTTTCATTATAAAAAATGCCCCTCTGAAATAATAAAACATTATAGGCAAAGCAATAACATCTCCAGGGAGATAAACGGGCTATCCATCAGAAAAGAGCAAAAGACAATTCCCATTCACAAAAAAAACACTTTTTCAGATTCCACAAACATAAAAAAAAAATGTATAATGGAATTTTCTACTGTTTGAAACTGTCACTGCCATTTCGAAATTGTGTTTTGGTTTGTTGATAGGCATAACCTACCCTTATGCATGTCCACAAATGTAATAGATAAACAAATAAAATAAACACCGAAAGCCTATTTTACTTCCTATTATTCTTTTTACGCCAATACAACGCTGTCCAAACTACATTCTTCGGTGCGTCTACAATTAATGTTTTTATGAATAGCCACTGCCCCTACCGCACCCTCGGAAGAAGTGTGAGCATTTCCATTACTGTTGTCAAGGTCAGCAGTTAGAAAGGCCATTCAGAGATCATTACGTACACCTCCAACCGCCCCGCTCTCCAGGGTAGTGTAAAATAAAATTACCCCACGTCTTTCATTGTCGCATTTATCAAAACGCACTTGTGTAGACGTTTATTCAAGCATTCACTCCCCCGTGCCATTTCCCAAAGGTCACAAAAAGAACCGTTTTCGCCCCTCGTGCGGATGTTTTGGTTTCCCCTCTGCTTTGGTGCGTTGATGAGAGCGTAGAGTTGCGGTGATAGAGGGCACGGTGGAGTTCAAATTCTCCCGTAAAGAAGTGGAATGGATGCATGGTGTGTGTCGCTGTATCCGAGGCGTATCACTCATGCGGAGTTGTTTAGATAAAGGCATAAATCTTCCACGGGAGAAACAAAACAAAACGGGAAGGTCGCGAGAAAAGTCATCAGGAGCTTAATGCACTCTCTGACATTCTCTTTGTTCAGATGATTTTGACAGCTTTGGGGGGGAAACAAACGATAATGCATTCTATTAATATTGCAGTTTAAAGGTGTAATATGTAACTTCTTGTAATGTATTTTTTTTTACTTTGCCTGCATATGTTCCACAGCATGGCATTAAACTCTCTCTGTCTGGCATTTCTTCAATTACAA
Organism: Periophthalmodon schlosseri; assembly: GCA_000787095.1. Lineage (NCBI taxonomy): Eukaryota > Metazoa > Chordata > Actinopteri > Gobiiformes > Gobiidae > Periophthalmodon > Periophthalmodon schlosseri. Next base: position 19,573 of record KN480703.1, read on the forward strand.
GTGTTTTTATTGCTCAGAAATACCTTGCAAACATGCATTTTTACTATGAGCGAGGTCGCCCTTCCGCAGATCTGACCTGTAACTTGTCCTGGTGGCATCTCCTTAGCATGGAGTGTATAAAGAAGTGAACTAAAGGAGTGTAACATCACCCATACACACCTATGCTCACTTCCTATTTGGAGCGTGGCGGCTAGTGGGTTAGTTATGTCCTTTTATATATACAGTGTATGTCCATTGTCCATGTCCATGAATAACATTAATGCCAAACTGTGGAACATTCCAGGTAAAGTAATTATATCTCTATGGAGACCAGCACATGGTGGACCCTGAATCAGAAATGTTGCATAGTTCATCTTTAAAATTGAATATAAAAAACATGCATTCTTACTCTGAGCGTGGTAGCCTCCCCAAAGATCTGACTTGTAACTTGCCCCTTCAGTGTCTTGCTTGTCTCTAAGGAAATAGATAAGTAATGCCCTACTGCGTGGAGACAAGCAGGTGGCGAACCCCCCACCAGAAATGTAACTTAGTGCACCTTTACCAGTGGCATAATTCCATTCATTTTGGACTTGTCATAAAAACAAACCATTCAAAAACATCTCAATAAATTTCAGTTGCGAACAAACTTTTATAACGCTCAAAGTCCCAAGGAGTCCAAGACTAGAATACTTAACACCCACAGGTTTTTCACTGAGATTATGGCCGTCAGCTCTTAATGACTCCCTCTCATTATTTGTATAAAAAAGCTTTTAATTTCAGAGTTGGAGTGCTCACCAAGGCCCCTCCTCCGACAGCTATTATTTTAACCGGACCCAGAAGGTAACAATACAATACAATTTCACATTACAGTTCTTTTTATACCTTCCATCTCCCAGACTCTCCCACTCTGTCATTGTCTACCATTTAATTATCTCGGCTTGAATGATCCGAGTATCTAAAGTGTGCCATCTAATTGTAAATGCCATTTGGCTGCTGTAAATGCCATTTTCAGGTAAGTGTATATGAAATTGCTTCCCTTTTACGTCAACCATTTATTGTGCTGTTAGTTGATTGAATAGGCCAGACTACTTTTATTTATCCACATGAATAGCGGCGTCGTCATTAGCTTTTCACAGAGAGGGTGTTTAGACCGGGCCTGTCACTCAAAGAGAATATATTCTGGTTATAAAAGTCAACTTTAGTCTGCAGAAATGCTGCATTGCCCACACGGATACATGCAGTTATTATAGTAACTTTGTCTTACAATTTAATGTTCAATATGTTGAGTTCACCCCTTTATTTTTCAACTGCTAATTGCACTTTCATTTTAAATGTGCGTGTCCTTCTTTAAAGGGTTTATTCAGAACATCTTGATATCGAGTGTCCAGTGATGCTCCTGACCATAAACCTAGCACAAGAAATGGAGAAGGTTCCTCAAGTGCTGAATTGCGGTCACCTACTGCTCCTGACAGATTGACCCAGCGGTTTTGAAGAATGGGTCAAATGCAGAGGACAATTTTGCTCATAGAGACAATATATTACCATACCTTATGAATTGGTGGTGTGGCAGAAGACCTTCCAGAGGATTTACTTTGAGGGTTTGTTTTGTCTCATCATCAACTGAATCAACAGAGCTGAGTAAAAGTGAGGTTTAGAAGAGGCTTTCCTGTTGTTCCTCCAGAGCTCACCTGGATCCCCCTGCAGGCTGGCTGTATACTGCAGAGAATGGACACTTTTGTCCTGAGGGCTGTCACTCCTCAACCTGCCCTGACACACAATCTGGTCATGCTGACCCCACGTGACCAGTCCTCCTCAGGCTGCACTGGGACCTTTGCTTCAGTCAGTTATTATTACTCATTTACATGTTTTACTATTTACTTCTAATGTGACCTAAAACAGCAAAATGCAGTTGTCTATTTTTAGTAAACTCCTCCATGGGCACTTGGGAAATGAGAAAAGTGTAACCTAATTGTTTCTGTTTTTGAAAAAAAATATATAGACTGCAGCTCTCTTTCGGATTAAGTTCTTTATAAAAAAACTGCTATGTTTTGAAGTATTGTAGTGGAAAAATAAATCTGCCTGATGTGTTTAGGAGAGGAACAGGATTGAAACTATATGCAAAACAGGCTTACCGCACTAAATTGAACATTCTGCAGACTCTACACCTAATTCTTACAAGATACATTGGCAATCTCAGCGTAACAGTGCAACCATCCTGGCTATATCTATCTTGATTTGCACAAGTAGAGTCCTCTAGCTCTTAAACCGTTCTCCGAATGGAGCTGTTTGATGGACTGCACATCCAGTTAGCAACAACTAGGCAGGTGGATTTGTTCCTCACTCTCCCCACTCAATGACATGTGAAAGAGGCTGACTTAATTCCCAGTTCTAACACCTAAACCAGAGCAGACTTCACAGAAGGATGGCGCTAAAACATTTATTGAACAAGAGTGTGCATGGGAGAGTCTGAAGTGAAAAATTTAAAACAAACAGAGAGCAGTGAGGTGGAATAATTTGGCGTTGAAAATAAACTACAACATAAAAAAGAAAGAATGGCTGATTATGTCACTTCTTTGTTGTTGGTTTTTCGTTTTTTTGCCACAATTCTGCCTATCTTGGACCCGGAAGTGACATCACACCTAACAACTGGACTTAACATGGACAGGTTCAGGTGAAGTGTTTTGCTCAAGGACACAACAATGGTATGCACTGACCTAAAGAATTCCTGGAAAATAATGAACAACCCATTTAATTTAAAGCATCAAATGGTTGACCACCCATCACCTTTGTAGGAACTCTGGTTCATTTGTCGGAAAATTGAACTTTGCCAGCTGCTGATAAAGATACTTCCCCCACATTGGCATCCAATCAGTCATGAAAGAGAAACTGAAATACTATACAGTTTTGGCTTGCTGGGTCGTTAAGGGCAAAATATATATTAAAAAATGAAAATTAGTTTGTGCATATTTGCATTTTACTTTTAATCAAATGTCTAAAATAACCTTACCTTTCACAATATTCCCATTTGATGCTTTACATTATCTTCACTTGTATTAATAGACTTCTGCTTATCATACAAACATAAATATACCACTGTTTCCACCCTGACAAATGATCCCATTGTTAACTCTGATATGTCATTGCAGTTAATAACATCCGGCTAAAACTGAAGTGTTTTAATATACACAGGGCCATGGTGTTTGTGTGATAAGGCTGAGAAGTCATTCCCCCCAGACAGAATGCAGCGGCGTGTCAGAGGAGCGCTTAGCTGAGATTAACACTCTGCCTGATTCAAGGTGAAGCCTGAGCCACAATGTTGAACGCGTGCTTGCCACGTCTCATTATCACCACACCGCTAATGGAACAGGAGACAAATTATTTATCCACTCTGATAGTGACATGCAGCAGAACAGGGTAAACCAGGGGAGGCTCAACAGCTTGTCAGTCCAAGTACACACCGAAGCAGACTGCAGCGCTGAGCAAAAGAAGTCATGTTTTTAACAAAGACGAGAAAAGTACAAATGTGAATCAGTGTGTAAAATACTAACTGAATGCGGCAAACGAAAACTGAATTCTGTCATCTAGACAAAAGTTTAAAAGAATAAATATGTTTTGCCACTTATCCAAGTAGCTTTTTCAGTTGTGACAGGTTCTGAAAGTCACTGCCTTATGTTTGTTTGAAGGGAGGAGCTAACTACACTGAAACTAACTGTTTAAAGTAACAAGTATCAGTAATTAAATCAGTTGAACTATCCTTGAACTTTCACCTGAGTCATATTTTGCATACTTGTTCCTGCCCCTCATTCAGAGCATGTTGATATGAGTTAATCTGATCAATCATTAGGGGCAGAAACGGGTGAGCAAAGTATGACTCAGGTGATAGTTTACACCTTAGGGTAGGTCAATTGACTTAACTGACTGACTTAACTGACTTAACTAGCTCATACACCTTAAACTGTAAACAAATAGTGTTAGTTTCAGTGTAGTTAGCTCCTCCCTTCTCCACAATTGATGTTTTTAGTGAAAAAGTAGTTCTTTAAACCTATGTTTGTCAGTACGTTTACCTTATCTTGAAATGCCTTTAATAATAAAATTGTTCTATGGCATTGAACCGTACATTTTACATTATAGGTTTCACTGACTCTTCTGTTTGATGATATGATTTCATAATCCAAATGATAATTAGATAAATGTAATATTATTTGATTCAAAGTGTTTTCTTGTGCTGTTCTGTGTTGTTGCAATGCTGTGCTTTTCAACTTTCAGTACAACATCTGTTACCTAGATACTCATTTATGCTCAAACAAGTACGCTGTATGGAGATGTGCTGGCTGTCAAATTGGCCACTGTGCAAGTCCTGGTTGCCACATAAGTGCGAGGAGTAATTGGAGGGAAACTAAGCAATTAGAAGTTCCCATTTGCTGTGCACTCACAAATCCCCATGTAAATTATAGATTTCTATATCTCCAATTAGACACATGTAAATTGTTGTTGTACCAAAGCCAGCATTTAATATAAATGTGAAATAGCTTTGGTGCATTAATACAAACAAGCATAAAGGAGACTGTGCACACAGCTGTTAACAATGTCTGAGAGCGGAACAAATAATCACTATTCTTCCAGATAGATTAGTTTAGTTATAGATTAGTGCAGATGGCTCCGCATGTATTATTTTAATAAATGTAAAATGATGTAAGTGTGGAACAAAATTGTGTGCAGGGTTAGATAAAGGGTAAGTTATCATAATCATAATGTCAAAGTGATCTGGTGCTTGGCTTTACACTGTGCCTCTATTTTTCTGGTATTTATTTAATCATGACATATTTTAAATTTTGTTGATCTAAAACAACTTGATAATATAACTAAGTCCATTGACATCCTGTTCAAAACTACAGAGCTAATTCTCTGCTGGCCCCAACTTTTCACATGATCAACTGTCCACTGAACTGACCTGTAACTTGACCTGGTGGCGTCAACTGTTTGTCTCCATGGAGATAGATAAGTTTAATGCCATACTGTGGAACATTCCAGACAGAGGAACAACATCTCCGGAGAGACAAGCAGGCGGAGAAAAAGAAAAGTTACATTGCTGTGCTGTTAAAACATTTCAGGGAAAGCAATGGAAACAAAACCTTCTGCCAGAGAAGTTACTTAATGCTCCTTTAAGTGAATAAAATGACATTAATAAGACCTATAGAATGTTATGCTATCTCATGAACCCAGCAATCCGAGCTATTGCCTAAAAATTACCTCTTGGTGACTTGAGTCTGAAAGGTGTCTAGCACTTGAGCTAAATGATCAGCTCTCAAAACGTGCGCTTCCATTGACAGTGAGTCTTACCCCCCTGCAGTCTCGTATGTATCTTTAAAAGGGGAGCAATATTCTATTTATATGAGCTCTGTTCTAAGTAGAGCACAGCGTGAGTTCTTTTATGCCGTGCCTTACCTGGTTTATCACGGAAGCCGTACCACTCGTGACCCAACATTAAATATGAAATGTGAGGCTTGAACTCAGGTTGCTTAGCTGTGAGAGGGCTGTTTGCAGAAGGAGATGGAGCGCTTTAAAAACCCCGGCGATAAATGCGTTAGGATTGCCGTATTCTGCCCCTGGTGCTGGCGAGTGCTGTTATGTCAAATGAATGTGCGGATGATAATTGATTTGAGAGGCGTTTAAGGTATAAAAGTGCTCCATGTTTCCCTTGGGTGTAGTACAGGTCTGGTTATGCGTTATCTGAGTTATTGGGGTTTGAGGGATGTCTGTGCTCTTTCACACGCACATGTCTGCAGCAGGAGATAAGGCGAGGAAGATGAGGGGAGGGAGTGAAAACAATTTGCAATAATGTGGTGATCTTTGGCAGAAAAAGCATGTGTGTTGTTCCATATATTTTCACACGTATAGATATATGATAATGGCCATGGAACGTGTTGAGGATTTCATGAACATGTTGTTAAAGGTAAGGAGAGGTAGAAATGTGTGTGAAAGCATAAAATACAAACTAAAAAATGTACCTTAGTTCAGAGGTAAATGTTCTTATACCTTTCAGCCACAATAATAAAAAAAAATCTATAGTATTAAACCCACCAGGTATTATAGGCTATATATTCTCCACAGACTCCCTTTTATATTGTCCATAAGCATTCAGGTGTTCAAAATGGTCCAGAAATACGAATTGTTTATTGGTTTGACTTAAAACTTAAACATCATACATTGGAAAGTTTAAAGGACACATATTATGTAAAAAAAATTTAACGTTTAACCATGTTATATTGGTTAAAAGGCTATAGCAAATACATTGCTGAAGTTGTGTTTTGCTTCATGTTTGCTTTCATTTGTCCAAAGTTGTCTTTTCTTAGCACTCAAAAATGCACCGTTTGCATTTTGCCCAGATTGTTACGTCACAGGTAAAAATCCAAACTTCTCTTACGCATTTTTTAAGTCCATAAACCATCAATGGACTCATTCTGTGGCATGGCAAGCAAGGCATGGCTCTATTAGCATAGCATTCACTTGGACTAGGGCCTTTTTAATTAATCATTGGATTTATATAGGTGTAGTTTATAAAGTGTGTTTTCCAAAGATGGACATTGTTTAAGTTAGAAAATACGGAATACACTTCACCCATGTTGCTTACTCAGATTCAGCTCCGTAGTGTGTACTTCTGTGTGAAGGTCATAGGCCAAAAAATATGTATTCTGCAGGCCCGTGCTCTTTAAATAAACATATTTCATTCTAAACATTCACCAGCACATGCATGATACTACGCAATAGCACAATAGTTTCAAAACATTTTGTCACATCATATACACATTTATAATTGATTTAGTCTGAGCCAATTAAAGTGCGCCCATGTGTAATTATGATGGTGATAAACGTGTGTTACGAGCTGGACAATATCCGTATGGAACATCTGTGCAGTGCCTTGGACAAACCCAGGAGGCAACGTGATTTGTTACACATGATCACGGCAGTTCACCCGGAACCATTCATCTAATACACAGTACGCTCTGACACTGTGGGCGGGTTGGTGCCTTTTCCAAGATCTTCTAAGTGACCTTTTGGATAAAAATGACCACATCCTTGGCTTTGATTTGCGGTTGCTGCCATCTCTTTGTCCAAATACTGACCACGGTGGTAGTTTTAATAAAAACGAATGAGCTCACAGAGTTTATATTCCAATATGTTGTGTCATGCAGTTAATTTATTTGCAGTTTTGGCACCACAGAGTAAATCTTCACCCAGAGCCCAGCACGCACTAATCCAAGGGGTTGTTTTGATGTCAAGTAAAATGCCATACAAAATGCATGAGTGAGCACATGTTTCATTAAAGTATGCAGTGTACAGACAGAGTACTTGGAGAAGGATACAACAACTCGTAAATAAGTTGGTGTAGATGTAGGGAGTTATTGAATATTTTCCTATATAAAATGTATATGTCTGCCTATGCAATTTAAGTTTGACTGACAATCATCGAACCGTAAACAACTGCTAAAAATGCAAAAAGAAGACTGAAAAGAAGATGCTGTTTTAGTTCTGGATTGGGTGGCAGTAGCTCAGAGTGTCAGATCCACTGATCTGAAGATTGGCGATTCGAATCTCGCTCTCGACATAAACATCATTGGTGGAGCTGTCAGATCCACTGATCCACCGGTTGGCGGTGTGCTTCCAGCTGCCACAGATGAATGCTGACATTGTGTACTTGGGCAAGACACTTAACCCCCCTCGCCCCCAGTGTCTGTGTACACTGGTGTATGAATGTGTGTGTGAATGGATGAGTGGTTACTTAATGTAAAGCACTCTGAGTGCCTTGAAGGTGGAAAAATGCTATATAAAAATGTGACCATTTACAGTCCCAGTTGAATTACCTTGTTTGAACCCACTTTGTTGGTGTTTAAGCCTGAGACTAAAATCAGAAAAATAAACTGTAAGATTGTCTAAGCTCTGCACAACCAAGTTTTGCATCCAGTTCAATTCGAACTTAATTCACAACAGATGCTAGATTTTTACAATTATAGAAAGGCTGTGGGAGGAAGATGAGACTCACTCTGGGTGTAACTGATGCGCAGTAGGCCTAGTGGGTAGACCCTGTACTTTATTCTTATACCAACACTAAGCTAATGACATGTCACTGACAAATCAAAGGATTTTTGGTGGTAAAAGAAAAAAAAAAGGTGTTTCTGATGGAGGGTCCGCCACCTGCTTGTCTCCATAGAGATGTTCTTTCTTTGCCTGTGGAGAGTCGATCTCACTCACAGAAAGAATGCATCATTTCAATGTATTATTTTAGCAATAAGTACACCTGTTATTGAATAAAATGGTGTGGAGTATGGAACACTCCAGCAAAAAAACAAACAACATTTACAATGATCCAATCTAAATACAGCGGCATTTTAATCCGATGGACTTGGGTGCGATTTTCACTTCACTTCAGAATCCAGAATCCATCTTGAGTCAGTGCCTTGAGAAAAATGAATTAGACTTGATTTGAGATCAGTGGAGAGTTTTGTAGCTTTGGGTTAGAGCGACACACGAAGCATAATTGAACCTGGCATGTTCTCACTGCACCTGTCAAAGTGCTGTCAGATACGCTACACTGTGAGCTTATTGTGACTGTGGCTTCTTCACCAAGGTTTGTGCCAATTTTTTTTTTTATTCAATGCAAGATGCAGGGGGACACACAGATTAAAGTACTGTTTTTTAACCTTTTTTGAGTCACGATACACTATTTTAGTTAAAAAGATTCCATGTCACATCACCCACTAATATTACTAAATCCATTTAGAAAAAAAAAATGCTGAATTTTGATTGCCCCTATGCCTGGTTAAACTGTTAAACCGTTTTCTTGTTTGAAAATCAGAAAGTGCACGGTTAGCATGCTAGGTGTTGTAAGCATTACTGTGACGACACAATTCCGATCTGGCCTTTGAAATCTTTGCTAAGCGCTTATAAAGGTTAAGGATTAGGACGTTAGGAATGAATTAAGGTAAGTGTTATGTTTTTCACATTTTAAAGAAAATGCACCTTTCACTGACTTTGTATTTTTTTCCAAGGTACACACAGCAATACATAAAGGCACAATAATGTTTTCTGGGACAGTGGCTGAAAATCAATGGCCTTAAGAACCTCTCCAATCTACAGGTAAAGAAAGAACACATCCAAATGAACTATTCTTGTTACTTTTGCTCAAACCCTCCTGCAAACTCCCAATACACTGCTAGTCTTCGCCAGTTCAAGCAGCCATTAATCCAGTTTAGAAAGTGCCAGAAAATGCACAGCTTTTAGTTTAGGAGCTAAATGAGCAAAACACTTGAGCACAAATGAATCAATAAGTCTTTGTTTCTTGGGTTTCAGTTTTTCCGTAATGACATTTTTATAGAGACACAAATATGGCATTCGGTTCTGCAAAAGGCAAACCTCCCCATCCACTTTGCATTATCTGTGTCCTGCAGGCCCGTGCGTTTTCAAGAAGCACACTTTGAAGGATGAAAAGGTTTGGGGCCGAAGTGCCACCTCTGCATTGTCTCTGTGGATATGACAACTGCTGCGGCTTTTGTTAAGGGAAAATGCTGAAGTTGCTAATTGGAAACGTGCAAAGGTGATCGTCCTTCGTTAAGAGCTGACCGTTGAGAGTCCAATTAGGCTTTAGACACCAGCGGCTTCATGAAAAATAGTTATAATCATGAACTAGGTTAATGAACGGCCACCTCTACGTGATCATTATTTTGCTTGTAAAGACCATACATACTGCCCTTCACTTAACTAAAGCCAAATAAGCTTTAATCAACCACCAGGGACTATGATTCTTTAGTTTGTCCAGTTACCAAACGTGCGTCAGTCTTGCTAGTCCGTTAGCCTAACTGTATGTTCTTATTATTTTACTCGCCAGAAACATGTTCTCTGTCAAATAGCGATGCAGCCTTAGTTTGCTCCATTGAGATGTTATTGGTGCTATTATCTAGAAAGTTCCACAGGGATTAAATTTATGTAGCTTCATGGAGACAAGCAGATAGGTTACAGATATGTGGAGAATGTATGATTTTCAAGGCATTTTTTAGCAATAAAAAACACCTGGACTTTAATAAATGCCAGGTAGATATATGTAGTGCCATACTGTGCAACATTCCAGGCAAAGGAGTAACACTTCGTGGCTACAAGCAGGTGGCAAAAAACCCTATCAGAAAAGGAACATCTTAGGCAAAACAATAATATCTCCATGGAGACAAGGTGAAATGACATAATCCATCTTTAAATGCTGCAGGTCTTTTGGATTTTGTGTTGATCCTTCTTTTTGGAGTGACAAGTAACCTCTGGATTGAGTTTGTTAACAATAATCTCTATAATACTACATAATCCAAGCCTAAATACAAGTTGTGCTAGTAAACTCTTGTCCAGTGGGAGAATTTCAATGCGGCCCTGTCACCCACTTTTATAGGCACCCACTTCATTGTCGGCGAGAGGGGCAGATGGAGGGAGCGAGCCGCTGTTTGTCTGAGTAAACTAACCTGTGATTTGGGATTTGATGGTTGAGAGGATTGTTGGCTGGAGTCAGTCAGTAGAGAAGTGAATGGAGGCATGAACTGCAGGGGTAATAGACTGGAATAATGTGAGTCCTACTGAGCCCCGTGTCCAGCTCAGACCGCCACATATAATCCAGCTCAACCAATCTCAGAGTAGTAAAGTGAAATTGAAAACTAAATGACGTTTCCTCCCTCAACTGCTAGAATCCAATAGCAGAGATGGGTTTTTATTTTAATTATCTAACTAATCTATTCATTTCCTGTCTTTAGCAGGGATTAGATCTTGATCTGCCTCCCAAGCAGCTCTCCAAAGATCAGTCTTTTTATGATTTCTCAGGGGCAACCAACCAGATTGTATTTAGCCACAATGCACTGATACATCATTTTATGAGTGTATCTCTGACTCAATATGAAAGTAACATGTAAAAACAGAACTAGTTCATTTTTAACTAGTTTGTTTCGCAGTGGTCCAAAGTTATTTCTCACTTTTCAATATGAAAGTAACATGTAAAAACAGCACTAGTTCATTTTTAACTAGTTTATTTTGCAGTGGTCCAAATGCATTCTGAGCATCGTAATTATTAGAGTGGAGTTTTTCCATCACAGTAAAGCTAACAACAAAAACAGTTTGTTGTGTGATTGGACTTGATTTACTTTGATTTCAATATAAAAATAGAATAAATGACATGTAATCTGTAAACTATATCTTGAAACCATAGAGAAGTTACACTGCAATATTAACTGTCATATGCAATTGTCAGCTAATGTTTGTTCTGTGAGGGATAATTCATGAACACTGTATTTATTTTCTTTTTCCATTTATTTTTCAACCTCTATATGAAGCGAGTGGACCTAATGGTGTAGAAAATAGGACTTTAGTAACAACAACATGTTAAGATGCTCTCCATATGGGGCCAGCAGGCAGGAGAGGCTATTCCATGTGCTTAAATGGTCCTGACAGATTTGACCGCCTACCTCTGCTGTGGGAGCAGGTGTGCACACATGCCTGAACTCCCTGCACTTTGGACCATAAATATACACAGAAAACACAGAGCTTTAGCGTCCTGTAGCCATGTTATTATTCCAAATGTGGCAGACGTGAAAGCAGATTATTACAGCAAAAGCATAGCACTATATCAGGTTTGAGCACACATACGTAAAAACAGGAGATGGAAATGCTGTGAATGCTGTGGGTTGCCAAAGATGTGACATATTACAGCCAAAAGAAGGTTTCCATGGAGACAATCCGGCCAAGAGTCAGGTTTGTGGAGTAGCAAACCCGCTCACAGTAAGAATGCATGTTTATGTACGTGTTTCAGTGAAGTAAAAATATCCAAAATGAAAAAAAAGTGTTGGTCTTATTTTAATGTTTTGGGGTTTTTTTGGTAAAAAGGTTACATGGTGATTAATGAAAACATATTAAGTTTTTTTCTGACATGCAATAAACCATCACATAGATCTTAATGTTATATTTTATACATTGTAAACTGCATGATTGATCTGAAAAGGTTTCATTATATGGGACTATTCAAAACTGTAGAACTGATTCTCTGCTGTTAGCCATTCCTCTACATAGAGACATTCACGGTACCAAGCAACTGATTTTCAATTACATGTTTTTACTTTTGAAAACTGGCTTCATTTTTACACCCTGCGTGTTTAACAAAGCAGTCTACGGTTTCTTCAGTTCGCTCTTAAGTACAGGGTGATGGGTGGGAATAGGTGGTAGGCTCTGAGTAAGTAAAAGCTAAAAAAGTAAATAAAATATGTTTCCTTTAATGTTATCATAATGTTTTATAATTTTCTTGTGTCTGACTTTGATTGAACTCAAAATGACATCTCACCACTTTGTATCCTGTCTGATCTATAATCCTGATTTTAGCATGAATATCTTTGAAAGTATTGTATTCATTTGGCGTCTCGTGGAAGCAGAGGTGTCAGTGTTAAACTTGTGCAGTCAAAGTTAATTAACGCCTGAAGGACTTAAATATGCGCCGTGTGCAGTGCCAGCATTTGTTCTGCTGATTCATCTCCGTCTAAAGACACTTTTGTCTCCTGCATCAGTAGCTTTTTTATGGAAAAGTCATTTCAACTTTGAGCAAACATTTCCTGGATGGAATGGAACTTGGCAAGTATAATATAATATTGGGAGGCAGCCAATAACACAAAAACTTGCTGTTTTGGTGGTTGTATATTGTTGTCTATTTTCTTAAAGGAGCACTATGTACCTGCCACCTTCTTGTTTCATGGAGAGGTTATTGCTTTTTCCTGGAATGTTTCTCATAGCAGTATAGCATAGAACATTTCTATGCTATACTGCAGGTGATGCCAATAGGGCAGGTTACAGATCAGATCTGTGAACAGGTGACTCAGCTCACAGTAAGAATGCATTTTTTCCAAGCTAATGAATCTGCACATCGCATCAGGTTCATCAAGTTGGTGAGTACAGTTTTGTATATTTATGGAGAATTATCGTGTGGGAGCATGGGTGATGTAGGTTTGTGGGCTGAGCATTGGGCAGAATCTTACAGCTAACTGGAGGGGTCGAATAGGGCCCTATGACATCTAAAATCTCTTCAGGCATGTTTTTGATGAGGGAAAAACCTTATAACATGGTAGAAAGCTCAAATTTTATTCTATCTAATCTATTTTACATAATATCCCCTCTTTAATGCAATATAGACAAGTTTAATATCATACTAAGGAACATGATAGCCAAAGCAGTAACATTTCCATGAGACAAGCAGGTGTCAGACCCTCCACCAAAAAAGCGCACCTTTAAAGTGAGGGCCATGCATGGGGGTAGAACACCATGACACCTTAGCACTTTTTAAATGATTATTTTTTATTTTATTTATTTAGTTCTTTTTTCATCAAAACAGCAAATTCATTTACAAACATAACGTGTTTAGTTCTTTTTTCATCAAAACAGCAAAGAACCACAAATCAAATGAGACTTTCTTTATCTCTGGACACTCATGACTTTGCATAATAGAATCCACTTCCTTGGTTCTTTTAGGCACCATCTGGTCATTTGAGCCAGTGCTTGGTCACAGCTCAGAGCCCGACCTCCATCCCGCAGTCCCCCGGCGAGCACGAGCTGCACCTGTAAACCATAGACAGCACCACAGCACAGTTTGTCCCCGAGGCCTGTGCAGAATCCGAGGCGTGAATGGAGGGGTGCACTTCACCTCATTACGTGATCTATTTACAAAACCCAGCGCAGATGCTCTCACAGACTGATTAAATGATGCTTGCCATCTCCAGCCAATGTGCATCGCTCCGACAACAAGGCACCTGCGGCACTGTTTCTGAACAACTCACGGTAAACACCAAAGCTATGGCGCACTTTTATCACCCCCACGATGCAAGTCTCAAACACTTTGTGCTTTGTTTAAATTTCTGTTGGCGAGTTCTCTCACCTCCTGGACTTCATAGAGATGTCAACTGCTTTACCTGGAATGTTCCATAGGACGGCATTAAAGGTATCTACCACAATGGCGACAAGTAGGGGACATTATCAGGTCAAGTTACAGGTCAGATCTGTGAAAAAAGACAACCCCGTTAGAATGTACCAATAAGAACATATGTGTAATGTGCCATTGTCTGAATTTAAACACATTTTATGGCTGACTGAATTAAATGTTGATTATATAAATAAAGATTATGGAGTGTTATATGGCCCACACACACATCTGTAACTTACTTATTCATGTAGCACTCTTTATTTGCATGTTTTGCTTAAGGGCTAATGCTGTAGCAGAAAAAATAAACCCAGCGTGATCAAATATCTCTGATATAGTGATGCAGATATGATACGCTCCTCTGTGAGTTTATGGATTTAACAACAGCTTGGAGCAGCAACGGCAACAGGAGAAGAGCGACTTCAAAACTTCGCTGTCCACATCGCCATGTGTTTTGGGGCAGACCAGAGCAACATCTGCGCATCTGTTGTGCGTGTGGGCTTACACAAGCAACCATGTCCAAAGTCCAAAGTGTGCCACGCATGGGAACAGATTGTGTGCACTCTCATTGGGTAAACGTACTGCGCTTCACGGGCTTTGCGGTTTGTTCGATTTGTAAGCACACCCTGAAATCGAATGGAACGGGGAGATGGACAAAACTTGGAGAGGCAAATTTCTGTAGTCCAGCTTTGTGTTGTGATGTGACGTGACGAGTCAGCTATTTTGAACGGTTCCTTAATGGGAATGGTTGGAACCAGATCTCACTTTTTAAAAGAACTGAATATAGTTTTTCAAATTTGTATGCATTTTTACACCGATTAACGATGAACCAACACAAGAATCATCACAGAAGCAGAGCATCATAATAACAGTTTGCCTTTTTAATTATTATTATTGTAGTGGAACGTTTTATTTAGATTCTGCATAATTCCAAAGGGTAAACACACTCCCACTCTCAGTTTAAACCATGTTAAACACATCTGAGCCTTGTTCATCTCTCTCAGTGATTAGCTTGTAGTTAAACTGAGTTCCCACATTGGCTTCTGTCATACAATTAAATATAAAACGAGCCAGTCTTTTGAACTGTTCTTTGAAATGAACAGATCCAAAAGATTCGGATCCCATAAAAGAGCCGAATGTTTCATCACTAGCTTTGTGTTTTATTGTGGAGAACATCAAGCAATAGATTTGCAGTGATGATCAAACTAAAAACTTTTCCTAAACTTTGGAACAATTAAATCATCTGAATTGCTATTTCATGTTCTAATCACTCAAAGGTAGACGATTTAATGAGGCGTACGCAGGTGAGCCTTGGTACGCTGCTTTACACCATTAGTCATCAGGCTGCACATCAGTAACATAAGACCTCAACAGCTCTATCTCATCCCAGACTCATCTTATAGTATTAGAGAGCCGCATGTCTCCCCGGCAACACAAGTTTCTTCTTCTGTAGAATCTCATTATCTGCGCTATTATGCCACACCAAAGCAGATGCTTCTTTGGAGGAAATTATTGCCATTTAGAAAACTGGTTTTAATGGATTGACTGTCACCACTTGAGAGCAGCTTTCCCCCATTCGCTCGAAAAGGGAACAAGGCGACTGACAAACTTCATAAATCACACGAGCTTGGTTCACCGCAGGCTCAAGATGGCGGCTTTGTACCTGGGTGCTCATTACAGCTCTGCTCCTTAATGTGAGAAGGCACGAGGCAGTCCAAATGTTTCGACTTTTGTCTAAGACCCCTGTACATGCACTGCGGTAATTCATCATGTTAATTGACTTTCTCCACTTTGTTGTGCTGATGCGGCCCCTTAAAATCTATTTTTCATGTCGCCGCCAAGTCACTCTTTAAGTTTTAACATCACAGAGAATAAATGCGTGAAGCAGAGCAGGTTTGACAAATCACTTCATATGACAGCCTGATGAGGAGGCAGTTTTTAAAGATTAATGCACAAAAAGACCGGACTATATGTCATGGCGTTATGATTTGTGATGTAATGGGAAATACATCTAAGGTAATGAACCGGAAGGGTGAAATTAAAGGAGCCTAAACACAGACTCTGATGAGAGGTTAAAAATAAATCAGATTAAAATCTTTTTCCTGCAAAGATAATTATAGAAGTCTGATATAATGTTTAAAAATTAATGGCTATTAAAACTGGAGACAGGTTGCTGTAATGTGAGTGGACAATGGGAGCAGGTTCGTCTGGTCCAAATGAAAATACTTTTGCTTTTTCTCTTTTTGATATAAATTCAACATGCATTAGTAAATTTTGGTTGCATTCGTGTAGCTCTGGTTGCCACATTAAAGGGCCTATATTACGTTATTTTCTTATCTATGTTATAATGTAGTTTCCACATCAAAAACGTACCTGGAGTTGTGTTTTGTTTCATTCACACATGTTTAACACACAAACCCTGCATATTTGGAGTTCTTCTCTCAAACAGAAAACACTCTGTTCCACCTTGTGATGTCATGTGGCAATACAGGTTGTGCCCCGCTGTGCTTTTGAACTCCATACACCTTCACTAGAATCATTTGAATAATTTCAGCTCTGGAATTGCCAATCTCTACTGAACAAAAGGTAAAAGGGAGCTGTCAACATGAAAACTACCACTTGATGACATTACAAGGTGGAACAGAGCATTTTGAGCTTTGGAGATGTTGACAGACTAATAATAAAGGATTGCTCAAACATGTGTGAATGAAACAAAACACAACTCCAGGTATGTTTTTGATGAGATAACATTATAACATGGCTTACAGCTCATAAGTCAATTTTGTCTAATATAAGACCTTTAAGGTGTTAGCTTCAGTTGCTATGAACTGGCCTAAAATGTTATATTTTGACAGTTTCATGTTTTATTTTATGGTGTAAGTTGAGACAGGGCTAGTATGTGACAAATTTGTTTATGTAAAATTACTTCTGCTAACATGGCAACTCCCGCAAAACATTTTTCATTTTTACCTTAACCATTTCCCTTACCCTAACCTTGACCATAACCTGTTTCCTAACTTCAAAAAATAACGCTGTTCCTAAACTTTGTACGACCAATCGCACCAGACCGTCCCTCTCGACCCCACATTCTGGCATTAACCCTTTCACATTAAGGCTTCAGGCACATTAACAAGCCCATATGTGTTACACTACAATATACATAAATATTTTCAAGTCACGTCTTTCTCTCTGTCTCTCTTCCTTTTCCAGAACCATCCACATGCCCTTACAACATACACTATACATTATATTGGGTTAGCCTGGCCAGTCATGACTACACACTTCTCCTATTCTTTACAAAGATGCATAGTCTGGGCTACACACATTTCTGTATTTTCCAGTGCTGGGCTTGATTGACAGGTGGGTTAGACAATCCGAGAAACAGAGGGTCCGCATCAAACAATATCAAAACAAACATGAAAGACAAGAAATAACACAGAGGATTGTTAGGGAAGTTTAATTTTGTTTTATAAATCAAAAGTGCCAAAACTTTTTTTCCATGGCCAACCAAAACTGAGACGTATTAGCATGCCACAGGCCAGACCTTATACATTTTGCATGCAAAGTAGATCATTTGCAAAGAGATTTATGAGGGCAATGCATTGTCTTTAATTATTGTGCCATGGGAGAACAGATCCGTTCGGTCTTACAGCTATGGACAGTCTACTCAGTCCATAATTGAATCAAAGTAGTAGCTTCTAGTTTGAGAGAGACGTGCGTAGTCTGTCTATGATGTGATGCCAGTGAAGATGTGGAATCGCTCTGGCAGCAGCTGTGTAGCGACACCTGCCAAAAGCCTTCACTACACACGAGCATACACTTTTACTGACAGTACATGTGTTCCAGGTGATAAAAATTTAGGACCGCTGTTATAGTGATTAACAACAAAATATTAAAATCTACAAAGATGCAAAAAAAAAAAAAAATGGTACCCAAGGCCTTTATTGTTTATGGTACGTCTTAATAGAGACCTGTTTATAGAATATATTATATAAACAGGAAGAATGGGAGAAAGTCCTCAAAATGTCACGTATAACAGGAAGCTGAATCTTATGAATAGATCTGATACTTCACTGGTACAAAGAGGTCAAAGGTTAGTGACGAGTACACTGCTAGTATGTATAAGGGAGCTGGGAATAGGGAACTGCATTCTTATTAAATGTAGATTAAAAGCACATCTCATCAGGCAAACATTCCAGCTAATGAACTCACAAATGCCTCACAGGTTTGTCAGGAAATATAGAACTGTCATTTATGTCTAATTAATCTTTTTCATTTTTTTAGTTAGTTTTTTCAGGGATTTTTGAGCTTAATTGGACAATATTTCAAACGTTTGAGTATAACACTGACTTTTGAGGTGACATAGCTTGACCCCACTTTTGGACAAATTGCGAAAAAAATTAAAAAAAAGTACAACACATGGCCGTTATTAACAACAGCTGTTTTTTTTTTCCCATATGGCTAGTCTTTCAAACACAGTAGTTAGTTTTTACAGAACCACATGTAGCATTTGCAGTCAGCTCTGGCAGGCAGTTTCCTCAGATGTGTTGTGATAAACCAGGACTGCTAATGAGCTGTGACATGTGACAGGCAGAAGCTACAACATGAATTAGCGGCTCTGAATTAGCATCATGTTTCTGGGGCAGACGAGAGCAGCAGTGAATATTAAACACATACAACTTTTTAAAGGTGCACTATGCAACATTTCCGATGGAGTGTCTGCCACCTACTTTTTAAATTATTGCTTTGCATATTCACCTTATTTCAGAAGTTGCTGTGGGTATCACCATCATCTTTGGGGTTGCATTTTTTTTTTTGTATGGGGCTGCAGATCTTGACAGCTTTTTAGTCCTATACGGACTAAAAAGCTGTTTTTAACATTCCCAGAGAATTGGTGCAGTGTTCTCGGTGCACATGAACATTGCACATTTTACACAAACCATTACATCAGAGTTTAGCGGCAAAACTTTTCCCAAATTCTCTGTTGAAATGAATGGGATTCCCACTTAACTGGAAGCGCCACCACAAAGAAAACGCGTTTTAGTAGCATTTACGACAAAAGTGGCAGAATAAGGTCAATAATGTTCCATATAACAAACACGCAACACTACCAGGCCAAATTACAGGTTAAATCTGTGGAAAGGCAACCCCGCTCACAGTAAGAATGCATGTTTTTCAAGTTATTTTGGCAATAAAAAACAAAATAATAACAAATTAATGCCATACTGTGTAACATTCCAGGCAAAGCAATTCAATATCCATGGCAAAGAGCATCCCACCCCCTACCAGAAAAGATACATAGTGTGCCTTTAACACATCTGGCTTTTCCATTGGTTCATTGCATAACATCAACATAAACAGAACAAGAAGTCCCACCTTTTGACATAAGATTCCACATTATTCGCTCTCCCAAATCGAAACTCACTTTGATGTGCTCATATTATTGTAATCCCTCTAGAAAACCACACTACATGTACAGTAATCCCGGGAGACTAAACAGAAAATATCTCTCAGCAAAAAGCCAGGTCAAAAGTTCAAGCAATTTAAACAAAGGGGAATAGGTCGACAGGGGTTGCAGGTGCTCCTATCAAATACACAATGGATTATAGCCATTTCACAGTAGTGCTTTTTCAGGTAAACATTAGGCTGTAGGGATTTGTGTTATTATTAGTTCAGATTTTGGTCCCAGGTCATGCAGAGGACAAACAAGAATTATAGAATGTGAAAATCGTCCACGCCACTCAGGTCCCAGAGTCCCCCAAGTGCATCTGTTCACATCCAGACAGTCCCACAAAAACTAAAATTTACAGAAATGAAAAGGGAAAAATTGATATACAGATATAAAGGGAAAAGTAACTTTATAATTACAGCAAGCCCGTAATGATATCTCTCTATATTTTTTATACAGAGGGATATTGGTCTGGTCCCCACACCCTCCATCGCGTCTTGAGCCAGAACCAAACATGATCATGCAATCATATTTTTTCATTTCAGTGATGCATGTGAAAGAAGAAACAAACAAAACAAAATCAAATTCCTTTCACCTCAGATTAAGAGACTTTAGTGCTTCGCTCAATGATTCTGCAAAATCCGCAATGTTTTTCAGTTCCCATGTAATATATTTTTTTTCTTTTTTCCTCATAAGCAGCCATTTTTGTTTTGATAAGGATGGACCAATGCGTGCCCCTGATTGGTTAATCCACCTGTCAATTACGCCCATCTGAAAATAGTGACACTGGTGGTGACCAGACTTACATCTTCATAAAGTATTGAAGTATTCTGGATCCCAGGCTAACAAAATCTATCAAGCTTATCAAGGGTTAAACCAGCGAAGCAGCGCTCTAAACAATGATGCCCGGATCCCTCTCCTCAAACACTTCCTGGCGTCTGTTGCGAGCCCTCTGTCCTGAATTGACCGCAGTGGGACATGTATGGAACACATTTGTGAGCGAGGTCCTTGGGGTTATGCTTCCATTTAATCTGGGGCGTGTGAAGGACTGTGTCTGTCAGGGTTCTGATGGTGGGAAGAAGCCTACAAAGTATTTCAGATTTTTTTTGCATTACATTTGTTGTAAATTAACACAATGAAACAAGGACATCTGAACTAAACCATGCACCTTTATTATTTGTGCTGCGAAAATAAAACAAAAAACATGAGTAAAAACAAGATGACAGAACGAAATGTGTTCCTCAAGGCCCAATGATGCTTTAATATTCTTAAGACAAAGCTAACGATTTAGGATAAGGTTCACCCTGGTCATATTTTCTTATTTTAATTTGTTTTATTCAATCAACAAAGTTCCATTTTTCGTGAAAATATCTACCAACCTACTTTCTTTACATTGTACCAACACTGCACCAATCTGTCAATCTCCAACATTCCCATAAGCAAAAAGTAATTGAAAAGAATATATGATCTCACAAGTCACAACCCACTTCTATGTATAACCATAAATGACAGTTAATTAAGTTCACACATAGTCAAAATACCTTTTCTTTCACTCTCAAGGTTGCATATTTCCAACTGAATCCGAGTTGAAATTCAAATCTACGTATTAGCTTCAATGGGGAATTTAGACCAGGCTGTAAGAAATGAAGGCAATTTTCTACCTTATAATTACTGTGTCATGTTCCAGCCCAGTCCTTTGTCATGCTAGTTTCATGTACAATCTTAGCTAGTGTGTGATTTGCATTTTAAAGAGCCAGTATTCCAAATCACATCTGTGCTGCTACGTAAACACACACAATTGAAAGAAGAGTGTGTTACTGCAGTTGGTAATGTTGATTTCCAAAGAATCTTAAGTTCGAAGTTCATTTTAAGTTGCGAGGAAATTGCAGAGTGGGAAAAAAGTAACTTCAAGCTCATATTAACATTTGTTATTGTAGTTTAATCAGGCACAATTTGTTCAAGTCACAATGGCGTACCTTGTTGATTAAAATGATTGCTTTAATAGAGGAGAAAGTGTGCTGTGACTAATGTAATCTGCTTTCACTGACTGCACTGACTTACCCTAACGCTTCGCTTCTCAAAATGATCCTTGTGCTTCAATGAGATCATGCCCAAGCTGTTCATCTCATGGACAGTATATTTGCACAACTATACACATAATTGAATCAGGAGGGGTTATCCATGTTTTCTCGAGCTGACACACAATAACAGTATTGGTCAGAGAAATGGAAAAGAATCCTTAAAGAGGGGAGAATTTTGCAAAATTGACTTTTTGGAGCTTTTTAACATGTTCCCTCATTAAAAAAAAAAAAAAAACATGGCTGAAGTGGTTTTATATGTCATCCATCCATGTTTGAGTAATCTAGCAATCTCTCCCAGGCATTGTGATCTCTCCTGGGCCCCATTTGAATCCTCCTTACGGTTAGCAGGATGAGCACACGCTAATTAAGCCCCTGGAGAAGAATGTCTCGCAATATCAGCACAGGATCTCCACAGGGTTGTGTATTTTCTCCCCTGTTCTTCTCTCTGTACACCATCTGCTGCACCTCTAGCTACGGCTGCATAAAGCTGATCAAGTTTGTGATAACACCACTCTCACCGGGCTCATCTCGGGTGGCGATGAGTCTGCCTACTATAAAGAGGAGGACCTGCTGCAGTGGTAACAACCTGGAGCTCAGCGCCTGTAAAACAGGAAATGATCGTGGACTTCAGGAAACTCACAGTCCCCCTGCCTCCCCTCGCCCTGACTGAAGCCCCCAACACCACCATGGTCTCCTTCCACTTCCTCTGCACCTCCATCACCCAGGACCTCAAGTGGGAGTCAGTTCGGATGGCAGTTGACCTTTCTCAGCCTGGACACGGACCATTTGAGCCACTCCCAGAACTAGAACCTCTCGCCAGAAGAACAGTTTCTTCCTCCCTCTTGTTGGACTCATGAACCCCTGCCACTAAAAAACTCACTTGAACATTACTTCATCTATTTGAACTGCTAGTTTTGCTCTATTATGCTGTCCATGCTATATAATTTATATTTATATTCAGTCAAAGTCAATTTGCAGTCAATTTGTATCTTATTTTATTTGATCATAGATTATGTTTTACTATTATTATTCATTGTTTTATATTGCGTTGCCGAAGCCCATTTGTAGTTTGTGAATTTTGTTCGCTGACAGTGGCAATAAAACTGTTTCTGATTTCTGATTATCATGAGTCATGACCAAACCCAATCAACACTTTCCAGCGACCGCTCTGACATCTTCTCTCGCTGGAACCCAAAAAGCACAGCCATAATCAACAAAACATTCAAGAGTATGGACAAAGAGACACAAGAAGTGACGACCCCAATAACACAGTTTATAGGAAATAGCCTAAACAGTCTGACACAATAGATCAATTTTGAGGTTATTTTGACATTGATGCATATTTTCAACTTAAAGGGCCTATATTATGCTATTTTCTGATCTATGCTATAATGTTGTTTAGTCATCAAAAAAACACCCCCTTCCACCTCGTGATGCCTTGTGGTAATACAGAAACTCCATACACCTTCACTAGATTCATTTGGATAATTTCAGCCCTGGAATTGCCAATCTCTACTGAACAAAAGGTAAGTGGTAGCTGTTAACTTGAAAACTACCTCTACATGACATCATAAAGTGGAACAAAACATTTTGAGCTTGGGAGATGTAGGCAGACTAATAATACAGGATTACCCAAATATGTGTGAATGCAACAAAATACAACTCTGGGTATGTTTTTTTTATGAGGTAACAACATTATAACATGGATTAACACTCAAAAGAATCCATTCTGTGGGTTCAAAGCCTTTTCTAGTAAAATGTCCCTCGCATATTAGTAGCATCCACTCTAATTTGAATAGACGGTGGCAAAACTGGAACATCTACACATATTATGCTTTGGGACCAAATAATTCCAATGCATTGGCTCTATTTGTCAGAGATATGTCAGACAAAAGCACACTTAACACTTGGTCTCATATGTTCCACAGTAGATTTGTATTTGACACGCCACAAAAGCTTTCAAGATCAATTTAGCTGCCACTTTTCACATGACAGCACGCCAGGTAAGGTTCTATTTGCTGTTGTCACATGATGTTTGCTTTGAAATGCTTAAATTTCCTCTGTGATAATTTGTCTCCTTCTGTCAAACCCTTGCCGTTTAAGTTACGCCAAAAGTCATAAACTTCTAAATGCACGAGCTAGAAGAAAGTGTTGTTGTTTTCACAAATAAAAATAAAATATACACCCCAGGAGAATGTCTGAAAGTTTGAAATGTATAAATAGCCCACTGACGAAGACTTGGGGTTGACAGCGACTATTATTGCCTGACACGAGCGGATTACAGCGGCCTGGATCCACGGATCAAAGTGCTGGCAGATACACATGGAGTAGAAAGCTCTGTCAGAGGCTAGGAATGTGTCTTTAGTTGCTAGCCTCCCTGTGGCTAATCAGAGCTTGGAGACTGGAGCAAACATGATTACAGTGTGCAGAGGTACAGACATCGCTCACACCTTATCAGCCGTCTGTCAGAGCCACACGTCTCACCTATAGGACCACCCATCTCCCTGTGTGTGGACGAACTAACACCCAGGTGATGACTGCGATGCTGGAATCCAACTGTATATATAAAGTCCTAAAAGATTCATGGCGTTTTTGACATAGATTAACACTGTTTGTATGATGGGGCCTTAAAGTAACTGACTTAGATTTCAAATTTCATGAACGTGACCTATCTTTTTGGTCAGCTTTTACCGATGTAGATTTATTCTTAATTACAAAAAACATAGGACATGATGTAAATGTTTATGTTGGTTCTCAAGATGATGATGATGATGATTATGATTATTATTATTATTATTATTATCCAATCAGAAAGCAGAATGAGCCTCATATGAGTTTCTCATTTGAGTTGCATATTCCAGTACCTTAATCCAGTTGTTTAAACTTAAAAGCACAGCCTCTGAAGCTCATATGAAGCTTTCATATGAGACATGGCCTGTCCATATACAGGGAATGAGAAAAAAAAATCTTGTGTTAAGGTTCTGGCGACTTACGTTCAGTTGTGATTTTAGTTGCCCCAAACAAATGAGTAAAGAAAATTGTGTTCAAATCTGGCATTTTAAGAAAAAATGTCAAGGTTGAAACATTTCTTCAAACACATACCAAAATGTATTCTTGCTAAGCGCTCTGAGTTATAACAAAGAGCCAGCGTAACCCTTACCTTGCAGAAGTCCTTGATCACTAATGGTTTTAACGCACCGCGTGACATACAACACTGCTTTTATTACTATTGAATGCACCTTTCAGTCCAAGGCCACGATGGTGTAAAAGAAACACTTGAGGCGAATGTAAAAGTCAAATTTCTCAAATGGTGTGTGGAGTTTGTGCAAAGGCGTCACAATTCATTCCCCTGCCCTGCAGCTAGGATTAGCACATAACAGGATCTGACTCCTCAGAGCTTAAGTTTCCTTAACAGATGAGATGAATTATCTCCACTTTCAGCAGCAAATGCCAAAAGTGACACTTTTTTGGGGGGCTGGCAACATATTGTGTCAAAATTGTGGAGTTCAACCAGACGTTTGATATATCATCGACATATGATGACATAATCAAATATATTCCAACAATAAATATTTGTCAACATGATTTCATCAGCTCTTATCTTTCTACTGTGGTATAACGATTTGTTTAGATTTATTTATCATTCTTATCTTGCATAAGTATGCCTGGAATCCAGAGTACACACTTCTTCAATACCTCATGAAGATGTGAGTCACCGATGAATCTCCCTGTTTTCAGATGGGATATGATTGACAGGTGGACTAGCTGATCAGGGATACGCATGTAATCTGAGGTGAGTGAAGTTTGATTTTGTTTGTAAATGGTGGGTGACCAATGAGCTCCTTTGTTTTGCATGAACATTTTTGGTCCTGGCTCGAGACATAACAGAGGGAGAGGTGACGACTGATATCCCTCTGTATAAGAAATGCAGAGAGCTGTTGTTCTGGAATCACCAGGCAAGCATGGGTGGTGAACCAACGACAAACTGAAAGCAGAGATTAGTGGCAAAATGGCATTTCTTTAAAAGCACTGTAAATTGAAATGTACATTTTTTGGAATAACCAAGCTATGTACAGATTTTGCCCCAGACTATCCTTGCTATCACATAATACAATTACTGATGTATGAGGGAAAATGTGGTTAAATAGAGGTTGCGGCTTCAACTCTTGGGTTGTCCAGTGACATCATACTACCCTTCTACCATTAAAATCCAGTTAAGAAAACATTGAGAGCCAAGATGTATACTGAGCTTAAAAGGGCTCTAAGGGTAAATAGAATATCTCTCTTACAAGCTCAGAATTATTAAGCACATGCGTTTGAAGAGCATGAACAATAAAACTTGTCGTAATGACCTAATGTTCGATCGCCTGCAGGGGGATGTCAATGCTTTCTCCTCTAACGGCTTCCCATACTGTTGTTTCAGCAGCTGCAGTCCATTCTCTTATCTGCTTCACAGATACCAGCGCACACAGGTCAAATACCATTAGCCTATCACTCTCAAGGCATCCAGGCGGTTTGGGGTAAAGCAGAGGTGAAATTGACAAGTATGGACAAACGTTTTGGAGATTGTCGAAGATTATTTAAGTTATGGGTCAGAAATGTGTATCTTTATCTCTTTTGTCATTGAATCATATATTTTTCTTCTGCTTATTAAGTTGCAGAAGAGGATAAAAATCAAAACAGACTGCGCACAGACATTTCACTGTACACAGTTTAGATAATCCAAAGGTGCTTTATGTCTTGTGAAGGGTCTGCAACCTGCTTGTCTCCATTGACATTTTATTGCATTGCCTTGAATGCTCCACAGTATGGCATTAAACCTATTCATTTTTTTATTTATTAAATTGCAGGCGTATCGCTCAGAAGTACCTTGCACAACATGCATTCTTGCTCAACATGCCATCTGCTTGTCTCACTTGAGATGGAAAGTTTAATGCCATAGTTACTGGCGGACCCTCCACTAGTAAATTTACATAGTGCACCTCTATAAAAACATATTCCAAAAAAGCATGTTATTTACATTTCCATATTTTAACAATTTGCTGTCTTTGTTACTTTACTTTTTATATACATGATGCAACCTTTGATTAACTTACCACACTAACTGAAAAGCATTTCTTGGCTGCTTTTAAGTTAAAAAAACAAAAAAAACAAAAATACAGGCAGACCAGGCACCTTGAAAAGCTCTACTTTGCTCTTAGGGCTGAGTATAAATAACAAGGTGACTGTGCCTAATGCATTACAGTCTGCTACCATGGCGATATGAGATACATTAATGTACGAGGTGTTTCCATTAGTCAAAACACTGATCTTCAGTTTCCACTTCTGGGTAAACTGAAGTAGGATTCTTTGTTTGACCTGCAACAAAGGACAGTGAGTGTCTCCTAACAGAAATGTGCTCTTTGAATTGGTCTGACTGTGAACTTTATGGACACTTAACAAAATGAAAGTGGGCCAAAAGAGGATCATGCCCAGTTTCATAACTAGTTGAGTCACTGTGAAATAAAAGAGAATGATTTTATGATCTGCATGACACATTATACAAAAGAATATAAAACAGGTGAGTGACGTCTCTTAAAGACTCAGCTGTGGCTTAGTGGTTAGAGCATTTACCCACTAACCCAAACTTTGCAGTCTACCTCAGAGAAGCTCCTCAAGTGGCTTACCATCATTAAGTATGGAACATAAATGAATAATGTGCCAAATTGTAAAGGAATTTATGGTGTTCTTCAATTATTACAATCAAAATTACACTTAAAGTTGCATTATGTAACTTTTCTGGTGGGGAGTCCATCACCTAATTGTTTCCATAGAGATGTTTTAGCTTTGCCTGGAATATTCTGCAGTATGTCTGTTGCATTTATTAAATTACACCTTACGTTTTATTGCTTAAAAATACCTCAAGCTCTACTATAAAACATTCCAGTACAGGAGGTACTAACTTTTCTTTGTGGGCTGACATGTTCACATCTCTTCGCAAAGTAAAAGTGTTTCAAGTTAAAGGCATTAACTTCTTACTCACACAGGTGCACCCTTTGAAAGTACATTAATAGCAGCTAAATTGCAAGTCTTAAAGAACGGTTTTAAAGTTGCAGCTGAAACGGTATACAAGTGGCAGAACAAACACTTCACTGTAATTATGCCTCTTGAGAAGTTCCACGACCCACTTCTGTGTGAATACAAGGAACACAAGTAAGTGTGCTTTTTTCTATGGAGCAAGTGAGAGGAAACGGAGTAGTGCACAGGATAGGTGTTCACGTCTACAACATCCTTTCCGTAACTCCATGTCGAAGAGAAATCACACTAACAAGGGACAATCAGTGAATTCTTGCCAGCAGCTCAGAACAGATTAAAGATTTAAAAGTATAGAGCACCGCTAACAACATAAGTGATGCAACACAACAGACTTAAGCTTCAATAAGTGACATTGTCCAGCTTGGCCCATTATGTTAAGGGAAATGGTCTGAAGACTCGGGTCAAAATACCTCTGTACTTGAGTTAATTTTCTGTTTTGAAAGACACAAAAACATTAATAGTGAAGTCTTGGAGACCTACAGCTTCAAACACGGGAGTAATAATAATAATGCACTGGTGAACCTGCCAGGCACTGCGTATATTTATGTAAGTTTAATTTTAAAACTTCCTGGAACTGGAAGTAGTGCTGGAGCTATACGGAAACTAACTGAAGAATAATCAAAGGGCCATATTTACTAAGCATTTGCACATATTCATAACAGATAGTATGTGCTAAAGTGGAGCAAAAAGCAGGTGCACAAATTTAGCTCATGGGACCTAATGCATATGTAACACAACTATTTTGCCACAGTGTGAAAAGTTTGAGGCGGAAAAAATGCATATATCGTCTAGCAGGTACTGTCTTCTTACCATGACTCAGAGGAGTAAAAATACACAAACATTTAACATGTTTGAGACGCAGGTGTAATCTTTTGTACAGAACAGACTAGTGCACTGTCCACACTAATGGGTTTAGCCTGAGAAATAGTGGTACTTTGAATGATGGTTTTCTTAATCTGTCACATCCAAAGATTATGTCAAGCTACTATGTCCATCTTAAAATACCCTGGAAATCTTTTCATCAAGATTTTTTTTTTTTATCTTTGAGGAATCATTACAGTGAGCAGCAATTATTTAATTTTTTCAAAACATGTTCTGAAAATGTGTGCAACTTTCACACGTCTTGAGTATGTGTGCAATGTCCGCAATATATTTTAAATTAGTAAAGCCAATTATGGTGCGCATGAAGCTCCAAAATGAATTACAGTGGTCAGATAATGGCGGATCTGTGAACCGCTAAATCACAAATCAGTCATAGCCGATCATAACAAGAAAAAAAAAAATCAAATCATTGGACTGGGAAAATGCTACGGTAATTAAGTTGAAAATACCACAGCTGCATCAGACAGGCCATCAATATACAGAAATATACAAAATGACCATGAGATGGGACATTGGAGCGTACACCTTATCACAAACATGGGACATGGGCCTGGAGAAGAGGTCAGACAAAAGGCAAAGCTTCTTGTTGTTCCTGTGTGTCCATGAATGTGCAACATATTCTCCAAATATATAAAGCATCCAAGAGAACCCATGTGAAAAAAAGATAATTTAATATTGCCATTAGTGTAATCTTCTTATTCCACTGCTGGTGATGACTTTCAGTAATAGTTTGTGCCAATCTGCAGAAGAAATTCAAAGTTTCATCTCCCAGAATAACATTTGATCTCATCTGAGGACACAACCACATTACTCCTCCTGTTTTATATTTGTGTACACACCACAACTTCTGCCGTAGCGAAATCAAATCTTCCCCAACACATCTGGAGAAGTGCTCCTGCAGAGGCCCGCAGTCGTCAGATTTATAACTCGACTTTAATAAACTTTTCCCTGACTTGTTTAAGATACTGATTACAACATCCAGCAGCTCTAGTGGCAGTTTGTCTCTGAACAAAGAGAGGCAGGCTTGTGTGCACAGGCAGATGGCGGCGTCCCAGGCGATGTGCTGTGGAAGTAGCACAGCTTGTCTGCAACCTGTTTACTGGTGTCACAACAGGGAGACAAATGAGCATGTGTCATGGAGTGTCCCTCTCCGCGAGATGCTACACTTCTTACGCTAAAGTTTACCATGCAAAGTTACTCATCAGCTAGCTTTTATGCTATTGTTTTGAACTTGTCATCCACAGAAACATGATTCTGTAACAATCCGACAAAAACATACAGATTACAATGAAGGCAAACTGGATTTTTTGTTGCTCTATATTTTGATCAAAATTGCTTTACTTTCATTGGTTTGCCCACAAAGCACGCACAACAGGCCTGCCCACAACAGGCCTGGCAAATCTATATCTCTCTGTATTTTTTCTGTACAGAGAAATATCACTCTGGTCACCACTGCCTCTGTCACGCCTCGAGCCAAATTCAGACAGTACCTTGCAATCAGTTTTGTTTATTTTAGTGACTCATGTAAACAAATGAGCTCATTGGTTGCCTATAATTTTGAACAAAACTAAATTTCTCTTACCTCAGAGTTTAGTGCTTAGCTCACTGATTCTGCAGAAATGTTTTTAGCCTTGTGTTATGTTTTTCCTTTCTGTTTTTCCTCATAGGCAGCCATATTTGTTTTGATACAGACGGATCTTGTATGTCCCTGATTGGCTAATCCAGCTGTCAGTCACAGCCTTCTGAACTCAGGGAGATATAACCAGCGACCAGACTCACATATTCGTAAAATATTGGAGAAGTGTGTATTCTGGATCCCAGGCAAGGTATACTTTAAATTCATGATAATTGAGGACTAGTCAACAAAAAAATAAACATTAGTGGCAGCTCTATTAAAGTGAAAATTATATATTGAGAACATTGCCACTCCAAAAACAGGTTTCATTTTGACAGTATTCTGTGGAGTCTCTTTCTACACTACCTTTGCTAATGTGTCATGTAAAACTTTCAAGAATTTCTAGTGCAAATTTAATTAAAAAGAGTAAATATTTATAGTTCATAACATGGTAGTACATTCCAACATTTTCTGTGCTTTATCAACAGTGAATCATGCTGCTCAAATATGATCCCTGGGTCCGCCTCTTTGACACTTTTCCTGATTTCATAATTCAAGTTATTTTTCAGCAGAATCCAAGCATTTCTCTGGTGAATAACTGTTGCTCTGAAAAATGTTGAGGATACAAAAACATCACAGAGCAAATATTTGGCTTTGAACATGGCTGCCGTTTTGGACTGTTTTTGGCATGTAAATAGATTTTTTTACAGAAAGGAGCTGAATAAATGTTGTTTGAGAGTAAATAATAAGTGAAAAGACAACTATTGTGAAAGAAACCAGTGATTGAAATATGAAGTGATTACAAGCAATTTCAGGAAACTGTTTTTCATGGTTAGGATAAAAAGTTTTTTCATGGTTAAAAAGTGAGTATCTTAAAACATTAAAAAAAATATTTTAAAATGAGGTTCTAAAAGAAAGAAACAAAGAGAGAAAGAAGTTCACAAAACACAAGGTTCAGTGAATACTTTTTTTTTTCAGGAATTTCTAATTTCATTTAGAATTTTAAAACATTTTATTTTGCTTGTAGTAGCTGAAGTAAAGCAATAGCAAACAGAAGCAGCAGTACTTATGACAGTACTAGCAGAACAGTATAGTAATAACACCTGATATGTTTATATTATGTTTTTAATGCACTCAAAATCTTGAAAAAGGCCTTGACGAGGGCCTTTTGCTTGTTGCTATGGAAATTGTATTGCGTTGGATAAAATGTTTCACCGTATCTGTCTCTCTGAAGATAGAAGTTTGGCTTGAACTTTCTATTTCTGTGAATTTTCATGTCTACCATCAAAAAGTTACATGGTGTTGCTTTAATATTAATGTTGAGATTTTTTTTTTTTTGTTTTGTTTTGTTTTTTCGGCCCCAAAGGCTTCATTGGGCAGGATAGCGGAGATGGGGAGAGGTAGTGGCATCCATATGTGAAACACCTTACACCGTTACTACATAAATTTGACTAATATTATATTGAATTAACCACACGTCCCTTGGTCCCATTCATATAAAACAGATTTGTAGTACCCACCGTCCCAATTAGGTTTTCATCTTTTCAATCACGTTCCTACTGTCAACTTTCACACACCCGATGATTTATGTCTAGGTCAACCAAATAATTTACAAAGACATAACTTCTGCACCTTCCATCTCCTGGTTTGGTTTTCAGATGCCTTTGGAGGGATGTCAAATTACACGTAACAGCCGACAATTATTGGTGAGCTGTAAAAGTTTATGGGCGAACAAATCTTTAATCACAGAGACAAGCGGCGCGGCTCGTAAAATGGCCGTCTTTGCTCCTGCGCATAGAAAGAGCTGCTTTAAATCCACAAATCATTGCACTGTGGCGGTATTTATTAACAGACTGGATTAGAGCCCAGTTTGTTGGTGACGCTGAGAGATTTATGGGAGCTAATGAAGGCATAGGAACAGAGTGTTTTATTCCATTGGTACTGGTCTAGAAATCCCACTGTGGATTTTACCCCTCTGTTCTGTATGAAACATAATTGTAAAAACAAGCTCTATCCAGCCATTAGTACAGAAACTTTTGTTGTTCTGATTTGGAATTCTTGATCCTAGTTTGGTTGGTACTTAAAGGTACACTAAGTAACATTTCTGGTGGGGGTCTGCTATCTGCTTGTCTCCATGGAGATGTTATTGCTTTGCACGGAATGTTCCACAATCTGTTATTAAACTTAACTATTTTGCATAATTTTAGAGAACACATGTTTTTATTGATGAAAACAACCCTAAAACATGCGGGGTCACCTCTCCACAGATGTGACCAGTAACTTGGCCTGGTGGGGCCACATGCTCACATGGCGTGAGACGACTACCTGTGCACACCACACAATATTGCTCTTCAGCTGTTTTCCCACTCACTGTAATTCTAGTTTTTTGTGCAGAAACAAATGATAACAGTATTTGTCTGGATTTGTGTGCCCACAGAACCAAATGGTTGTGATCATTCGTGGAGCAGGTGGAACTCACAATGAAAACAAGATAAAATATCTCTCTTTGTCTCAGAACAAAACAGACCAGATTCTCGCCTCACCTGCTGTGGATTCTTTCTTCTGAAAAGTTGGTGTGTGGGCAGTTTCATTACCAAATTTCAAAAGCCAAATATGACTATACATACATCAAAACAAAATAAACAACAAATATTTTTAACATCAACCTACCCCACACAAACATATGGGCCTATACATAATGTGGTACACTTTATCCTTTGATGCCGACAGCTCTGTCTTTTTGTGCGGCAGCCAATTAAAAACACACATTTCACATGAACAGCTGCAACAGAAAGAGTCCAATTTAGAAGCAATAGCACATCATAAGCACTGGAGGTTTGACATGCTATCATTATACAGAAGTGATGCGTCCAAAGGTCTTGGGCAGGTCATCCTTACGTAAACTGTAATTATAGCTAAATGAAAGATATCTGTGGGTGGCTGGTGCCAATCAACACCACTGACATAGCTAATTGTTGAAGACTTTTACACACAACTTTTAAAAACACGTTTTCTAGTTTGCTAAAACTAGATTGCAATAAGTCAATAAATCTACTGTACATAGACTAATTCTTTTCAGATAAAGCTATTGATGCCATCTGCCGAGCCACGCCACCGCAATGTATCAAAAAACCAAATGTGCGGCATCATTTATACATTTCCTCCCCATAGAAAAACAATCTCAGGAGACCTAGAAAAAAGAGGTTATTTTCCTCATCTACGATCCCGAAAGCTCTGGTGAGAGAGGGAAATAGTTGGGTGGCACCTCAAGGGGAGCTTCATTATGTGATCATTCATGGAACAATAATTAAGTTGTGGAATTCTCGAGGACATAGTTAGTTTGGCATTGCATTGTGGTGAAACTAACTTGTGTTGAGTTAACTAAGTCTAATGAAATGCCGGCATCCATAACAGTGACACAGCCTTCGCATTAACTATCTTAACTTGCTTCAGTGTGGTGTTCTGTGTAACACTCCCCACTGTGCAATTATGCTCCATGTCATCTCGGGATGAGGCTGCGGTGTCTTAAATTAGCCGCTAATGTGTTTCGC
Organism: Periophthalmodon schlosseri; assembly: GCA_000787095.1. Lineage (NCBI taxonomy): Eukaryota > Metazoa > Chordata > Actinopteri > Gobiiformes > Gobiidae > Periophthalmodon > Periophthalmodon schlosseri. Next base: position 53,183 of record KN480703.1, read on the forward strand.
TTTCCGTCTCAAGTGCGGGCAATGATGGCAAACAAACTTTTGTTGTAAATGAGCAAGAAAATACCCAAGGCAACAATAGACCCATAATGAGTTATTTTATGGCCCCCACTGCAGCACAGAGCACATGGTGAGAGCTGCACAGTGCCATATGAGCTCAGCCGTCTGGAGCAGCCCGGATATGGAGGCATTAAACAGGCTTCCACAGGTGAGGAACTGCTTTCTGAACAACTGTCATACATAGTACTTGAGTTATGGTTTTGCAACTTTTTTCATGTGATAAAGTTAAATCTGTTTTGCCCCAGTACAGATATTTTTAGGATCAAAATGAGACCACTGTGTGTAAGGTGACCATATGTCGGTTCCTGGATTTGAGCATGGGACTTGATTTGATGAGGCCTTATCAATCAGCTATAGGCCTATTGATTAAGCTACTTAAATATTGCCTAATACAAGAATTAAAGCCAAAAGGGGACTAGAGAAGCAATGAAAAAAGAAAATATAAGAATATATATATATATACACTTTTTTCCCCCCCCTATGGACAAGATGTCTTTTTTTCATTCTATGTTCCACTTAAACAGAGGCGTGATCTCACATTTGATTCGTTTTCATCTAGTCATCCTAACTGTGTGCTGTCTGCATCAAATTATAAATGGTTTCAGAAAGGATGGTGTGCCGTTAGCTTGCTAGTTGCTGTTAGAATTCCAGTCATCGTGGTGAATAATTGCCAGAAATGCGTTAGTAAAATTTGTACTAAGGCTATCCAATGCTGTTCAGTTATGTCTAAACATGCATTATATACAGTAGAATATTTAAGGAACTGTTTTGAAGCCTGTGTGAAGGTAAAATTATTGATGTGAGGTAAAAAATGTGTTCGCGAACCAGCTAGTCTTCTCTTTATTACTAATTTTGCTGTCATGACACCCAAGACCTAAAACCCACTGTGCAGGCAAGGAGAATGTTTTTCGGCATCTTGCTTACATTGCGTTATCTTTGTTAACCTTGTTGATTGTGACAACCTAAATAAATCTCCACTGAAAACTGCCTTTTATCGCAGCAGTGGTATTGGTAGTTATTATGGAAACAGGAAAAAAAAACAGTGCCAGCTTCGAGTAATCCTTCAACAAAGATCTGGTAAAAGTGATGTGACGTCCGTGGACAAGCTCTCAGTGGGACCAAGCCAATACCCAAGGCACAACAAAAGAGTGGACCGGAGGAGGGATCATGAGGAGTTTTTGAAAGAAAGATGAAAAACTAAAGCCGAAAGCTGAACAGTGAGGGCCGTGTCCAAAGTTCTTCTCTCTGATCTAGTTTTTTTGGGTCATAAAGGCATCCAACCTCCTCATTCTGCAGGGAGAAATCTTTCTTCTAATCAGTACACGCCATTTTCAGCCCTTCGTCAAAGAAGTGCACTGCCACCCAACTGGAGATGCCAAAAAAATAACTGTGTCCATCAAAATCCTTAAAGCTGCACTATGGAACTTTTTCAGGAGCAGAGTATTCCGTCTACTTGTCCTGATAGAGGTGATATTGCTTTGTCTTTGGCATAGCATTTACATGTCTTGCATTTATTATATTACAGCTCTTTTTACTGCTCAAAAATACCTTGGAAAACATGTATTCTTAACATTGAGCGGGGTCACCTCCTCACAGATCTGACCTGTAACTTGGCTAGGTGGTGTCAACTGCTTGTTTCCATGGAGATAGATGAGTTTCATTCCATACTGTGGAACATTTCTCATCTAATTGTTCTGCATCTTATAATAGTGTGTATCACTGAGAACCAGGAAATGTGCTGTTAGCATGCAATTTTTTTTTTGCATTATTGTGGTGGAAAAACTCTCTGAAAGTTGTGAAATGCACTTATGTGCTTATACCATGATGAGTAATTAGAATTATATATGCACTAGGAGGAAGTGAGGAAAAACGCAGACAGCTGCAAAGCATTTAAAATAAACTAGTTCTGTTTTTCACTATTTTAAGAAAATAACAATGCCATAATGTGGAACATTCTAGGCAAAGTAATAACATCTCCATGTAGACAAGCAGCTCAGAGTGTCTTTAATGAACTCTTAACCCAAACCAAGTTGCAAGTGTTCAGGCATATTTTTTTGTGTTGTGTAGAAATCTTATATATCACCCCTTATAAATGTGTCTTGATGAGGTCTAGTAAAGGTGCTGCTAACATCCAGAGTTTGTGCAGACTCTTCACAGTGTGCACTCACACGCACTCCTCCACAAAACTGTGATGCTCTAAGCTCTGTCAAAAGGCACCGTGCTCCGGGTAGATTTGTCTGAACCTTCCTTATCTCTTTGTTACATTGTGGGACTACTTTTTCTTCACTGCAGTGTGACCTTGTTGGTAAGCTATTTTATTTATTTATTTCTACAATAACTTGAAAATACAGAAAATTATTAGATGTTTTCTAAGAATTTTCTATTTTATGCAATGTAATGGTGTCAGTTTTGGCATCCATATTAAATAAACTTGTGTACAATTTTTAGGAAGGTAGTAAATGTTCACCATTATATGCACCTTATTAAAACAGTACAATTACTCAAAGAATTTATTTTTTTCTTGGAAAAGTACTAAGAAAGATGACAGGTTGGCTTTTGGCACTAGTCACCTCATGTTCATTATAAATTATACATAGAACTTTTTTATATATTTATTTATTTATTTATTTATTTATTTCATGTACATGCGGAAATTAGTGTGACAGGGCCATGTAGCTCATGCATTAATTAGTGACTTCAATGTGTAAGTATACAGATTATTGTTAAGTAGTAATGCAATGTTCTCTCAACTGAACTTTTCTTCTTGAATTTCTGAGGGCAAAAAAACACCTTTCTTTTCAGAATCTAACAAGTAGTTGAATTTTGTGAAAAGGAAAAGAAAAACTACAGGCATAAGGGATATTATAAATAAGCAGCAGTAGCTCAGTTGGCTGAGCCCTCGTTCTCTGATCTGAAGATCTGCGGTTTGAATCCAGCTCCCGACATGAATATCATTGGTTAAAGTGACCCATAGGTTTGTGGTGCGATTCCACCAGAGTTTACAAACATGTGAGAATGTGATGAGTAACGTAAATGTAATGTAAAGCACTTTGAGTGAAGGTAGAAAAGCTCTATGTGACCACGTACGGTTTAACTTTAAAAGTGATTGCTAGAAATAGCCTTTTAACAGCCACTATAAGATATAAAATGAGTGAAGTTGCACATCCACTTGTTTTTCTTAGCCTCCTTTCTACTGTCTCGTCCAATAATTGAATAGGATCCCTGAGTCGTCTCCACAGGGCCTCACGATACAATCCATTCTGACAGCAGGATAAGTACATTGAACACTTCTGACAGTGTTTCTTACAGCTACATCAGCGCGCACACTGACAAACGCAGACGTGATCGCACACTCCCATCCGCTCGGCTCCCGTCATCTCTTCCTGTGTTTGCTGCATCGCCGTGGTAACTGTGTGTTTAACCTCTACGGCTGATCGAACGCTCCTCATTGCAGACACTTGAGGCAGTCTCCAGTGAGGCCGATCGATACCAGCGGCGTGGCTTCTAATCAAACACTGATTACTTTCTCGCTCCTGATTGCCGCGGGACACGTCAGTTAGTTTGGTGGTTTCAATGGGTTTAAATGATCTACAAATGCAAACTGACCTTTCTATTACTCGTGATCGATAACAGTGAGCGTTTGACAAATTGTGTCCAGTGTCAAATCTAAGTGTGAGACATGTATTAATTACCCGAGGAAATAGCGTTCTTGGAGCTAATTCTTTTTATTCAGGATTAAGTATTGTTACGGGACATGGCTAGAAAAGTAATTACTTTCACATCAAATATTTGAATTATTTAAACTAAAAAAAACATTGAGTTATGAATGTTAAAAGGATGGATAAATAGCATATATAGACAATTACAAAGTCTCAAAGTACAATATAATTTTTATAACACTGTTGCAGAAACTTTAAAACATAAAAATGTAGGTGTGTGTGAAAGTAATATTTTTGTTTAAAGGTTCACTGTGTAACTGTTCTGGTGGAGAACTGCAACCTTCTTGTTTTCATGGAGATGTTATTGCTGTTCTTTGAATGTTCCACAGTCTGGCATTAAACTTTCCTATCTTGCATTTAATCAATTATAGGTTTTGATTGCTCAAAAATTGTGAGCTAAAACACATTTAATTTGATAAATTCAAGATAGATATAGTTTATGTCATACTGTGGATCATTCCAGTCACAGCAATAACATCTCCATGGAGCCAAGTACATGACCAGGCCACGTTACAGGTCAGATCTCTGGAGACACAACCCACTCATAATAAGAATACATGTTTTTATGAAGTTTGGAGCAAAAACACTTTAACACATGTAACTGGATACATTGATAGTTGGATCTGTTTTAGGCCATACTGTGGAACATTCCAGTTAAAGCAATAACATCTCCAAGCAGACAAGCAGTTGGCTCACCCTCCACCAGAAAAGGTACATGGTGCACCTTTAAGTATTCCATAATGTTTCTGTACTTTCTGTAACTTTTTTTCATGAGTTGTCATCATTGTTTTCTTTTCATTTTGTGGAAACGTAGAAGGTGGAGCAACAAATCATTTAGACTGTGGTGGTGATATGCACTATGGGTCAGAACCTCCCCAAACCTACTCAGATGAACCCGCTATTGCTGCAGTGAATGGCAGGAGGCCCACATTCTGTATGCATTAAGAACACGTTACATAAGACTGTAATGAAAGACACAGGCATCCCCAAAGGTCTGTGTCATAATTACTTCAAGTGTTTTACTTGGCAAGTGCACAAAAGAACAATTCACCTCAACCAGACGAAATCGACACGGAGAGAACTTTCACTGTTAGATATTTCATCTTTAGTGTTTTTACTCTAGTGAAACTGGAATGTAATCTGGAGAACACCACGCTTCATGTAACAGCACAGTCTGATCATGCTAGGAGCAAATAGGAAAAGGCATTCAACTACACAGGGTAAGGAACACAAAAATATTAAACGTGTTGGATGTTACATCAGCAGCGACTACATTCTCTTCATTGTGGACTAGCTTGTGTTGATTCATTGTTTTGGTCTGCTACGTTAAAAGTCAAAGTTACAACTACTGGAGCTCCAATGTGTTTATCTCCGCTGCAGAATGTTAATAAGTGGTGAGCATCTATGAAAATCAATGCTCAACTCAGACATGGCCTATCTATTTGTCCAAAGCACAGTTATATGTAGGGTAAATTCAGGTAAAGTGGGACACTTTCTGGTAATAGCGTCAAGAGACATCAAAACATTTATTCTACTTACATTTTTGTGTATTTTCACTTTGTTTTAGGTCTTGTTGTAAATTTTAATTGTTAGTTTAAGTAATAAAACAAATATTTTAAGAACTGTCACTCGAAATGTCCCAAAAAACCCTCTTCCCCGAGCCAAGGGTCTGTTCAGGTAATGTGGGACAAATAAAAAATAATGGGGTTTCTGGGCTACAATTTAAGCTCACAATTGATGTTAGGCTCTTTAGTTTTCACATGTAAAAATACTCAAATGCTTAATCGTCCCACTTTATGTGATGTCCCACTTTACCTAAATTCACCCTATGATTTTTATTGCCGTTTATAGCTAGCTAAGTTTTAGTATCAATGCTAAATTACTAGACGCCCCTAAAATTCTCTTAGACCCATCTTCGCTCCTATTTGTTTTTTGACCTGCATGTAGACAGGAACAAGTGTGGTCATATCAAATGCATACTAAGCGTCCTTACTTGTTCATGTTAACTTGAATGAGGCTGGGAAGGTCAAGCAATGTTACGTTTTGGCACAGCACATGAGTATTTGTTGCATGACCCCACCAAAAATGTATGTGTATTGTGTCTCTTTTTGAACTGAGCTAAACATGCCGTCGCAGGAATGAGACTAAATAAACACTATATATTTTGAGGCGAGTTTCTGACAGCTGCTGAACTATGTGTGGAGGTGTTGAAAGCTCCTAAACCACACATTTCATCTGCTTAAGTGCATAAGTAACCACAACCCTATTACAATGATTTTATGTTAAATGGGCTGTATATGTATTTTTATTTCTTGAAGTTGAGTACAAGTTGTCTTCCCCAAATACGGTTAATATGAGTTTGTGGCTAACAGCTTTTACTTAGCTAGCTTTGTCTGTCACGGTTTACGGAAAAATTAATCACATCTTCGCGGTACTTTTGAGGAATCAGAAACCTCAAAACCTCCAGTATGCAAGCTTTCATATTTCGCTTCTTACTTCCTTTTACGCTGCGCTGTCTGCAAATATTGGCACTAAGAAAGCACTTTGTCACTTTGCTCATTAAACTGAGGAGAATTTGAGGAAACAACTGCTTCCTGACACACACCCAGAATGGCTGAAAAGGTCCAAGGAGTTACTATCGGCCGTCAGCAGACTCCATGGTTGGCTGGCTCTGCCTCCTCAACTCTGAGATAAGATTTATGTTTGTCAGAATGGGCTGCATGCTACTGTGCGCTCAACGTCCAGGCCTGTGATTAAAATGCAGCCTCCATTTACTGATATCCACAGCCGCTATCTCCTAATACTCCTGTCACACTTACTTAGGCGCGGTCTACGATGTTACAATCTTGTCCAGTCTTTGAGTAGATGCACATACTTACGCTAAGGGTTTTTAGAATTTTTTATTTTTAGACTTTGTCTTGACAGCAAAATGAACGCTGCATTTTTCTCATCTCATCTGCCCGGTTCTGCCATTAAGAGTTTTTGAAGATGCCAAAGAAATCTAAACTGATGTTGATGAAGAAATGTTGCATTAGATGAAAATGGATTACACTGTTCACAGTTTGATTGCTCATTTGTGCGGCGCTTCAGATTAGCTGTATACTAGACAGAAGACAGCCCAAATTTTCCACAGTAATTAACCGTTAGGTGTACTGGAACTGTTTGTTTTGAGAAGCCCTGAGGCCGTATAAGAAGTAGTAAATTTACTTCTTAACGTTAATAAGCTGTAAAAATACCAGAGATTTTTGTTTCAATCTGATGCCAAGTATTACTATGACAAGTATTGCAATTTCAGGCTGATACAACACCAATTATTATGTATTTCAAAAGTTAATCAAAATCTAATTAAAAACTGTACATTTTTAATATTCATATTTTTGCCTGAGAATCAATACTTACACCTTGTCAGTATCCACATAGGGATATTTTGCTAGTTACTGGTTTCAGAGCTTTTATAAACACTTTTTACATTGCATTGACACAATTATGGTGCACCATTCTGGACAAATTTTACTACCATGGGCTAAGCCAGCCAGACAAAACACAGTTTTCCACTCTGTACAAACATGTAACCTGAAACTAAACTAAAAGGTGGAGGAGCAAGAGCATTAACTTGCTTACATGTTCTGTTATTGAGTAAAATAATAATGGTAAATAATTATATACATGCATTATAAATAAATACATATAGGATAAAAATAAATACATTATAGGATAAAAAGACTACAAAACCCAATCTAATTTGTAAAACCTTTAGAAAAATATTAAAACCCAATTGCAAAGTGTCATTTTGCAGAACACAGAATCATTGAACACAAAATCATTACTGAGATGGCAAACCAATCTTAGGAGCACACTTATCCCAAATGAGGCTGCTTGTTTGTATGCACCTCTCCTGTTTAGGACTCAATTATGTACCGTGTGTGTGGAATAATATCACACGACCTGCAGCCCTTAATTGAAACCACCAGCTCCCCAAAGCTATCCCATTACAGCGGGCCGGGGCGGTGGGTCAAAGTATGAGAAAGCTCCCATGTGTAATTTATGGCGCTCTTAGCCGGGATAATCCATACATATAAGCTATGAGGCTATGAGGCCGCGGACCCCCTACCCATTTGCGGCCAATTTGGCTCCTTCACAATCCCCCTTAAATCACCCAGTGCTCGGAGCCATGCTGACTGGACTGTAGAGGAGTGGGGTCCCATTTGAATTCCCTTCGCATTCCCCATTCTTCTAGATTTAAGGTGGAAAGGATAGCACGGGCATTAACCACCGCCAGTGATGATTCTCTGTAAAAAGTCGACACCCATTGGATTTTCTTCAAGTTGGCGTAAATTACAAAGGAATGTGGCCCCAACCCAGATCAATAAAACTTCTTTGCAATTTAACAAGAACAGATGTTGTAGGTATGTGGTGCAACATTTTAAATAAGATGATGGTTTGAAAGTCTTTATATGGAAGATGGGACTCCTTGTGTAAGCAGACTGTTATCACAACCATCGGACTTGTGATCCCTCTATCAAAGAGATTAAATAGTGTGAGGATTAGGCTTATCACAAATCACATAGCAGCACGCAGTTTCAATTATGCGGACAAACTCGGAGTTGGGGACACGGGCTCGGATGGTGGGAGATGGGAACAGACGATTGGTCCCAAGCAACACGGAGATGCCCGCTAGCTGTTTTATGCTGCTCTTTATCAGGAAGCCATCTTAAAAAGGAGGAACAGTGCAACTTTGATCTATCTACTGTGTCTGCATGTGTGTGAAGCCCTAAGGCAAATTCAAAATATTGGTTAAATGATGTGAAAATGAGTTTCAAAGATTTTCAACAAAATCTGGTTTGCATGGAAGGATTTTACAATGCAGTTATTAGGTTTTAGGTGGAGTTGCACAATATCAAAACATGCTCAAGCACATGTTTATTTCTGTTACTAAAAAATGCTCATGTACAGTGCTATTTTGATTCACACACTATTCGTAATTCTCAAATCTGAACATCCAGCTTCCAAACATAAAATCAACGGCAAACTCTTGAGGCTTCTTCTAAAACATTTTGCAAAGAATCTGGTCCCAACATTGCACAAAGAAGCCCACCTTTAGGAAGAACTTGTCTGTGGTGTTTTCTTTTCATTAGAGAGGCAAGAGGGGAGGCATGTCTGCAGGCAGTGAAGTAATGGTCAAACCCACTCCTGGGCTAAGTTTACTTTCAGTAGAAGTACTTCATCTCAGTCTGCCGAACAAGAGCCAATTTCCGTTTGTTCGCATTTTACAATTTCATGTACCAACTTGTGCAGTAGTACAGATTTTATTACTCACTTTTTACTTTCTTTGCTTCCAATTTTTCCTTTCCATGGTTAAAAAGTACACACCCTATTTTTTTTTTTATTTTTATGTTTGGGTGTTGTTGCCTAGGATCCTGAAAACCCACTTCTTCGTCTGGTCACCGCTGAATCACCCGTTTTCAGATGGCAATGATTGACAGGTGTATTAACCAATCAGGCTCGTCTGTATCGTATCAAAAATGACTGAAAAACATTCTGTATTTCTGCAGAATCAATAAACTCTGTTAATCTGAGGTGAGAGAAATTTGATTTTGTTTGTAAATGATAGACGACGAATGAGCTCCTTTGTTTCACAATACGAATCTGATTGCACAATTATGTTTGGTCTGGCTCGAGATGTAATGGAGGGCGTGGGGACCAGACTGATGTCCCTTTGTAGAAAAAATACAGAAAAATATCATCCTGGATTCGCCAGGCAAGTGCTGTTGACTTTATTAGAAATGGAGGACAGCAAGCAGTGTGAAATGTGGGTGAAGAGTGGGAAGACACATTCAGGAAATAGAATTGGTCTCTACACTGTTGAGGTTTGCACAGTAGTGATGTGACGTTTGTGAACAAGCGGCTCCTTAACGTGATCGGGTGGAACCGGATCTCATTTTTTAAAAGAACCAAATCTTTTTCTTTTTAATTTGTATGCATTTTTATCCTGATTAACGCTGAATTAACACAAGAAGGAGGCAACTTGAGTGAGATCTGACATCATAACAGTTAGTTTTTTTTAATTTATTATTATTGTAGTGTAACGTTTTGTTTAGAATATGATCATTTGGAAGAGTAAACACTCCCACTCTCAGTTTGAACCATTTTAAACAGATCTTAGTCTTGGTCATTTCTGTCTGTGATTAGTTTGTTGATAAAATGAGTTCACACATTGGCTTCTGTCATATATATAAATAGTAGGCCTAAAAGAGCCAGTCTTTTGAACAGCTATTTGAAATGAACAGATCCAAAAGATTCGGATCCCATGAAAGAGCTGAAAGTCCGACCGCTACTGCACATAGCATAGTACGTGTGCTGCAACCAAACCCCTAGGCCGTGGTGTGGCACATCCAGTACTCTGAATAATTAGCTCAGTTTTTATCATCAGTATACTTTGTGAGTTTATTATCATCAAAGTTCTTTGTTTTTATCATCACATTCTAATAAACATTTTTCTCATGCAATCGGCGCAACTGCTTGTTTGATATCTTAAACAAAGAGCATGTTGTTTGTAGTAATTACCCGCGTAACCTTGTCCACTTGCATCTGTTTATGCACAAATCTGCTTTCTTCCATACCCATACATCTTAATTATGTTGAGAGCAGTTTTCAGTAAAAGCAGGCCGTTCTTTGAATTCTACTGAGGTTTTTAGGGGGTAGTTGGGTAATCGAATTAGCTCCAATGAAAAGCGCACTACATTTCTCACAGGGGCTGCTGGATACCTTCCACTCATTCTTCTACTTTATTAGATCCAGTTGTTTTAAATTAGATTTTCAGATTCTTGCCCGGTGGATTTAAAATACTCGGAGTAGGGAATGTTGCAATGCTTTATAAATGGGCAGCGGGCTTCCCTCCACCGCTAACCTCACTGTTGGATTGGATCGCTGTTGGCTTGAGTGTAAACAGTATAGACTAGCGAGCTCACTAAAGCATGTTTGAAGGCATTCTCTTGGACACTGGGAGGCACTATGTAAACGACTTTCTCCAAAATGCCAATAAATCAGCAAGGTGTAGCTCTGCATTTGAACTGTCGCTGTCCATATGTGTCGGGAACAGTATACATAAACAACGTGGCATTGTGTGACAGACAAAGTGGGGATATCGTCTTCTGTTGCTAGGATACCACTTCCCCGGGCTCCTAAGTAAATCAGGGGGACCGGTGCTACAGTGGAAAATTAACACAAGCTGGGTAACGGAAGCAGGAGTAACTTGGGGAGAATGGCATCTGCTCCGTGGGAGGAAGTCACTTTGGTAGTTTTTTCTCAAGACAAGCATGGTACTGTTTTAGAAGATATATTTACTTAAGTACATTTCCTCTTTAAAATACTAAAATGGTACTTCTCTATTAGTTTTCAGACACCACAGGCAACTTTCAGTCATACAGGGTGTGCATAAAGTCTCTACAATTTTTAAATTTAATTTCAAAGGCAATTGATAAGACATATTATAAATAGATTTGTTCTGCTGTTTTCAGAGGTTATAAAAGTTTTTAATCACATTGCATTTTTGTATTTCAGGCATCCTGTTGATTAAAGAGGCGTCCTTTTGAATGAACCCTTAAGAAATGGCAACTCAGTGGTCACCACATTCACCAGATATCACACCTCTGGATTTCTTTCTATGGGGCTATGTTAAAGATGTCATGTATCAAACAAAGATACGGGACATTACTGAACTAAAGCAAAAGATAACACATGCGATTGCAATTGTTAATGAGGCTCTGCTACAGCGAACATGGCAAGAAATCCAGGACCTTGATGTGCTTCGTGCGACTAATGGTGCCCATATTAAATAAGGAAAAAACTTTGGAAACCACTGAGTACAATAGAATAAGTCTGATTAAGATATCTTATAAACTGCCTTTGTAATATATATATATATATTTTTATTGTAAAGAGACTTTCTACTTGAATAATATATTTTTACAGCATAACAGTGCTCCTAACTGAGTAAAAGATTTGACTGCTCTTTCCACCAGTGCTGAATGATTTGGCAAAAAATATCTGTTTTTTTTTTCATCATTGTGATGGAATTTGCAATTTATGTTTTAATAATAGGATTCTATTCAAAGTTCAGAGTTTAGAAGAATTGACAAAAAGACATGAACTGACAAACTAATACAAGAATCCCATTTCAAAAGATGTTTGTACAACTTTGAACTAGAGCCGTGCAGAATAAAACTAAACATTTTGTTGTTTGTGGAGGAAATGGTACTTCAGATATTGCGATTTGCTATTTTTATTAATTCAAATTGCGATTTTGATTTGATTGTGATTAATCTTGCAGCCCTACTTCCAACTGTGAGTAAGTCTACAAGTTACAAAACCCTTGTTGACAGCAATGATTTGAACATATGTGCTTATTGCACCGCACCATCATATTTAGTTTACTCATTTTTGTAGTTATTACTAGATTGTTACTGTTACTACATTTACTCTTAGACCACTCCTTCTACTTCAGTAATATTATTTTGATGTTACTCTTACTTAAGCACAAATCTCTTCAACACATTTCATCCCACTACTTCTACGCAGGACAAAGTTTTGACAAGTCTTTTTATTTTCCAGCTTCAACCTGTGTAGTACTATTTTAAAGTATTTGGATACACATGAGACTGTTTTCCTCTGCTCAGCTGTTTTAGCTTAATGCAGTTGAACTTCACTGCGAGACTGTGAACTGCAAAATGGCTGCTCTGTGACCCGCGTCCCTCCGGCCCCTACCGCCCATACCGCCCATACAGTCAGCTTGTTATTGAGCAATTATGGCCATTGATCTGCCCTGCTTTCCTCAGTGCTCTTGTGTATGACAGCTGGCCTCTCTGGACCTGTAACTACTGCCCTCTATCTACACTATTTGCTCCAAGATTCGGCCAATTTAACACACTATTGCCAGCCCGTCCCCTCAAAGTGCACACGGCTCCGGAAAACAAGGATAACTACTGTAAAGCGGTGCTATTGAAAAGCTCCTGGTCCACAGCAAGGTAATAACAACGCACCTGCATACTAGGAATTCCTTTAAGCTTGGTCAGTGGGGCTTCACAAAAGGTAGGTACATACGGCATCAATACCTCTGTTCTTACTGGGCCTATTCACATGAAACAAAAACTGGCATAACGCTCGGTGTAAGCTCACATTTTGTTATTTTTGTCACTATAAAGAAGGTGACAGTATTCAAACACACGGGTACAATTGTCAGGTCAAGGGACTAGCCACAAGATTTGCCTCAAGAAAATTTGTGGACCAAAATTTGTGGTATATGATACAATATTCACTTTTTTAAGCTTTTGACCATGCTACATTGTTGTCAGTACATACCTGGAGTTGTATTCTTGCTTCATTAATGCTTGTTTCATGAATCCAAATTTGAATTTTATCCAGATTGTTGCATCACAGGTAAAAATACATGAATCATCAATGGACTCTTTCTGTGGCCAAATTGTGTTCAATTAACGCATGGCTCTACTAACATCGCATTCATGGGGCCTAAGGGCTTCATTTGTTTGTTTTCTCATTGTTAATTTTT
>KN480704.1:0-10539 GCA_000787095.1 Periophthalmodon schlosseri
GTTTTACAAAATTACTCTTGAAAATTGTGTGTGCTTATGCGATTGCAAAAAATCAATTTCAAAGTACATGTACTACAAAGCATTTAAAGAAATAAATGTACTGAATACTTTTATTTGAATTGGCGTACTGTTGTTTTAAAATAGCTGATTTATCCTATATACATGGGGACTTGGATATTGGTATTGGTAGAGAGCAGAAACAGGCTGTGATTGGCTGACAGCGGCTAACAGGTGACAGGAGATCAGAACAAGGTAAAAACAGCTTTTAATGGTCTTAATGGTTGAATTTACTCTTTATTTCACTATTTGCCTGCGTTGACTGTGTGCGCTCAGATCTACCCACGTTTCGACACAGCTTTTGAGCAGATGACAGATCTCCTGCCTCTCTTTGTTTTAGCTCCTCAGGGATAATAATGTAATTCAACTCTTTCGCAATGGGTCCTCACCCTCCCTCTCCCCTCTCCTCCCCCCTTGGGTGTGCTCGTTCCCAGCCTCTCAGCCCCTTAAAGATTCACCAGAGCATGGGACCACATTTGTCAGTTCAGTTTTATGTGGCGCTGTGTATTTTTACAGTGCGTACAGCGGTGGAATTTCCCCCTTGATTTGTGTGTTTACTGTGTGTTGAAGTTGACATCTGTTTGTCAGCGGAGCACGCCACAAACAAGACATCCCGGGTTAGGTGTTCCTTTTATTTTTAGTGCACATATTTAGAGGGGAAAATATTCTCTTACATTGACGTTCTACAAATCATTCAGTACAGAGTAGTGTGGTTTAGACCGGGCTAAATGTATCAGGTGACTGTAGTGAAGAACTACAAGAGGTGGCGAACTTTTTAACCAGGAGATGTCAATTAGAAGTTATACGTTTTAGTGACAAAACCACAGCCTCAAGTTAAGTATAATTTCAAAATTTAAAATGTAATCTTTTAAAAGGGTTAAGGTGACATATAATGCATTTATACAACATTTTGGCTACCGTAGTATATTTATGTTCAGTTCATTATACTAATCCAGCCAGTACTACTGTCATTCAACAGTTACAATGAAGTAGACTTACTCAGCAATGTCCATAATCTTTCATTTATTTTGATCATTCTTATTTGTAAAGAATTACATAGTAGGACTTCGTACTTGTAAATTCAATGATTAAAGATGCACTATGTAACTGCTGGAAATAAAGATGTATTTCTATTCCACCTGCTTGTTTCTATTTCCATAGAAACAAGCAGGTGACCAGGCCAAGTCACAGGTCAGATCTGCGGAGAGGTGACCCCACTCACAGTAAGAATGCATATTTTTAAGATATCTTTGAGCAATAAAAACACCTGTTATTTGTTGAATGCTAGATATGTTTAATGCCATGTGACCATACAGACCCTCCATCAGAAAAAAGTTACATAGTGCATCTTTACATAGTGCTGCAGACATTGAAGATTTCCCATAGATTATTTTTGCATCTATTATATATTTTTTTATTCTATCTGTCATTTATTTTACTTAATTACTTTTGTGTCACATTAACACCCGCAGCTATTTGACCTTGCAGTAATTTGCCTCTCCATTAGACCCAATATGACACAAAGGCCTTGAGAAGAAGTCCTCTTTGTTCACAAATTGCCTGAGAGTGACACAGTGACAGTCCTAAGTGAGGCCAGTCTCCTACAAGCAGGAAACAGCTGCTTCTCTACAGTTACCTTTAAAGTGAAGTTCACCCTGTGCGGATCATGTGTCAGGACCTCAGGCTGCAAAGGGTTAAAATGCCCCTCCCAGAACCAGGACTCGGTCTAATCCTGGATCAAGTCCTCCTCTGGCCCGGAGCTGCTCAGTTATAGTTATGTGCTGAAGAGGATTAGTTAGCACATAAATGAGAAGTGTTTAGCTCATAGATCCTTGTAACATTCTGGACACTTTGTTTTCAAAAGGCTGATAAACTATGTGAAAATATTAGAAGTATAGCAGATGTCAGAGAACTGGTTATTAGAAAAGTTATTTGCATTATCTCAACAGTTGCCGATAATACAGGGAAAGTGACTGATCCGATCATGAGCTCAGGCTATACAGACATAATTATTCATCTTAAATTGCTCAGGTTAGAGCAGACCTCTAAACGCCAAGAAGCGTGTGTTGCTATTAGAATTTTAAATGTTAAAGTTTTGGCTTAGTTCTGATGCTGGATTTGCAGGGTTTCTAAACCCCACTCCCATACTGACGTCTTAGATATGTTGCATTCACATTTGCACTTGCATAAGATCAAAATTGGGACTAGGCTAGGATAAATCTGGAACTAAACTGGGCCAGGCAGGACTAAACCAGGTCTAGAACAGGACCAAACCAGGTCTACATCAGGTTGACACAGGGCTAAAACCAGGACCAAAACAGTGGAAACGCACTCATAAAGTACATCTTTACACAAGTCAGATATTGTTGGCCAGGGTGAAGATACTGGCATTGACTCCAGTTATCTACAATGCTAAAAGACCAGATTTTTTTTTTTTTTTGCTTTAAGTAAAAAAACTACATCTACACTTCTTTGCACCTGTAATTTGTTTACTTAACAGTCACAAATTGACAAAACAAAACAGGAGAAAAGCACACATTATCTTTGGATGACTAGTTAAAATGGTGTTTATTTTGTTTGGTCTCCATGGATTACACCACCTGTAATTGTTTTTTTTTTTTTTTTTTCAACCTCTCCATCCTGGGAGCACATTGACAAAAACAGCCAATCCCATCATCTTGGTAAATGTTTCAGAGCCATTTCTCTAACCCACGTCACAAATCATTCACCATAATGAGGGACTTGTACATGCTTAAAGTTTGTGGTGAAGTTGTTTGCTGTTCACAATGCTAACTACAGGTCCAAGCTTGTTCACTTTATAATTTATACAAGCTGCAATCTCTTTTCCCCATTTTCATAAGTCCCCATTGCAGTTGGCTGAAGTGATATAGGTTAAATCTAAGTGCTGGCGGTGCGTGCCTGTGGAGAGAGGGAGTGGAGCTGTAGGCTTTTACTTTGATTTGTGCTTGTCCCTGGATGCTCCTTTTTTCAGGGATCATTATGTTAAGCCCTGCAGCTACTCTCTCTCAATAATAACTCCTATTGAGGCTCATATAAAGGCAGTTTGATGATTCACACTCGGTGCAGGGCACACACTAAGATGCAAATAATATTTTTACTTTAAGATGAAATTACACATTTTTGGTTTGGTGTGATATCAAAAAGGCTTAATTTTCAGATCCAATAGTTATCACAAGTCAAACTACTGAATTAGGGCTTGGCTACAATCTGTACACTGACAAGGATAAATATATATTTTTTTGTTTTAATCTTATTTTAAGATATGCTCCTTGTTATTGTTGTGTAGCCTAGCAGCAACTTTAGAGACATTCACAGCTTTTTAACTGTACAAATAAGCCTCAGGTTCCACAAAATGGCATCAGTTCAAGTTTATTTATATAGCACATTTAAAACAACTTCAGCCGGCCAAAGTCGGCTGAAGTACTTCACATAAAAGTCAACAAAAAACAAATATACAGGTAACACGATACATAGAACAAGTACAATAAAACATCAACATATCCTTAAATTGCGTTAAAGACTGAGAGGATCTGACAGGCAGAAGGAGGCTGCTCCATAGTCTGGGCACTACCACAGGAAAGGCTCTGTTACCTCATGAGTCTGGCTTTGGGTACAGCCAGCAGGAGCTGGTCAGCTGATCTCAGGGCTCTGGGTGTGGGGTTGCAGTAACTCCCTCAAATAAGGTGGACCCACAGAGTGCAGACATTTAAACAGAATCAATAACATTTTGAATTGCACCCAATATGAAGTAGGGAGCCAGTGCAGGTTGCATAGCACAGGTATGATGTGGTCCCGTCTTAGTTTTTGTCAGCAGATAAGCTGAAGCATTCTGGACTTATGAAACTGAATTTTTCAAGTCTATTTTTTCTTTTAGTATGTATTTTTTGTCTGAAATTCTGAGATGTATTTGCTACTGTATTGAATTCAAGCAATTTTCGCCTATGTATGTACAGCTGTTCTGTCTCTTTTTATAGGCCTGAAATTAAAAAAAGGTTTAGGAAGATGTGCAAACCATGCAAGCACTAAGTTTTATCTTTTATCATAAATACAACTTTGACATATCACGTTTTTTTTTTTTTTTCTCTTGGTTGAAAGGGGTGGTGGTGAAGCGCAGGATTGAGAAGATAAATGAGTTAAAGCTGATGATTGCATTCCTCTGTGCAAAGGTAACTCATGTCCCGGGGCTAAAGAATCAGGCTGTGCTTCACTACAATTATTTTCCACACAACATCAAACTTATAAGAGCAAAGGGTACAGCGCAGAGTGGAAATCACAGTTTACATTTACGATCACAGCGATGTATGCATGTAGCTGTCACATTACTTCATAAAACCATGCACACGTTTAGCATGCTCGGAAACACTGTTTTCCATCTTCTTATCCACAAAGTTAGTGTGACGTCTCTTAAATAGAATTTCAATTGGTAGATTGACAGACAGAGTAACCAGTCAGAGAAACGAATGACCATAACCCAAATCAAAACAAACCTGCCAACTGAGGCTGACACATGTAGGGTATATAGTAAATTCTATATACATGTGTCTATGTACTATGTACTGTCTATGTACTATGTACTGTCTATGTACTATGTACTGTCTATGTACTATGTACTGTCTATGTACTATGTACTGTCTATGTACTATGTGCCTATTTTAAATTTAGTAGCGCTTTATAACATCCATAGCTGTGCTGTTATTATGTGGTTGTTGAGTACTATAGTAGGAAAAAGGGGCACTATGTAACTTTTCTAGTGAAGTCGGTGTAATCCCTCAGTCGTCCAGGCATGATCCATACTGCTATGATCCATGAACTGAAGAAGAGGCTTGGATGAGCGAAATGTCTTCACTCCTACAACTTTTTGTCCAGTTGACAGATTTGAATTTTTCTTTTACATTTCTAGTGAAGCGTAGATCTTTGAGTTCCAGAATGTGGGACCTGCCACTGCAACAGATCAAATCTTGATTGTCATAGTGTGTATAAAATATTGATACATTAAGTTATAATATTGTAGTAAACATTTTATTCTAGCTGTAGCTAAAAGAACAACCCTTTGATAGACCCAAGACTTCTATGGTCAGAATATTATCCAATCTGACACCAATATGAAAACAAACCCACAAATATATATGTAAATATTTCCCCTGGTAACTGCAGGTGAAGTGGATTTGTAGAGGTCAAGGTAAACTGCAGATACGGTCGGAAGTGTTTGGATGTGCCCGGACAGCTCTGAGTGGCTGTTTCCCTCCACACAGTGCCCTCAAGAGGAATGTGATCAGAAAAGTGAGAGGCTTAGAAACTGGCCATCAGAGCCTGTGACCCCACGCGACCCCAGCTAACAACCATAGCTGCTCAGGATGCTTTGGGCGGGTAACATTAGACAAATTCTCCGTGACACTGTTGCAACCCCGGTGTGGCACGCACTATAGTCTTTTCATCTCCTCCTACAGTCTACATTCATACGTCAACTCAGATACCCAACCTCCAGTGTCCATTTTTTGATTCCTCTTGACATGTCCGGCGCTTGTTTGTTTGGTAAACACCCTACACCTGTTTGGGGGAATCCTAACGGTTGCTAACGGGCTAAAGTCCGACAACATTTATTGTCTCGTCTAGCTCCTTTATTTTCCATCTGCTGTCCTTGTAGCAGCAGATACAGTAGGTGTGAAGCAGTGAATGTGTGATGGAAGGCACAGGGCAAAGTGTACCGGCTAACAGCTAACTGTAATGGAGACAGGCTGTTTTTATTTATCTCGCACCTCGCTGCCCCGCTCTCACAGCTGTCACTGTTGTGTCTGGACCAGAGGCTATGGGACACTTGGAGAACTGTCAGATCCGTGAACCCCTCCAACCATGAGGAATGTGGTAGCAGCCCAGTAACACGCCCTGGATTCTTGCGACAGTGAACAAAAGCGGGATAAGCGTGGGGGGGCATGCTCCTGATGGTGTTTACCCGTGAAAACTGCAGTCACAACAGGACTAGAAGCAGTGAAAATGTCACTTTATCGCATGAGGATAGCATATGTTTGTTTTTGGTGGCGTCAACATTGCTAAGATTGCAAACAACTTTGATAGTTGTGGAGCTACAGTCCGCTAGTTTGTATCAGTGATGTTTAAAAAATCAACATACCCCCAGCAGTTTTTTTCAAAATAACAATAGAATAGAATTTGTTTTGTCTAGATTTAAACCGAGGGATATATCTAGTTCCATACAGCTGCTCTGAAATGACAACCCATTTGCACAATTGTACAACTGATCTTGCCAAATTATTTTTATGTTGCAATTGACAGTGTACTTATCACTTCTACATGATTGTTAGCAACATATATCTAGACAAATGTCTTATTTGACGATCTCTCCAAATAAAGATAGGCTTGTGTGAAATGTTACAGTCTTGCATTCATTGGAATTTACATTATATTAATTAGCTCATTAGAGGCTTGTTGTCATGTTTTAATAGCATTTGTTTGCCTGATTGTCCAGATTGTATCCTACCTCAGATATACAGTTTAGAGTTGGCTCTAGTCACCTACAACAGCATTATACCTCATAAATAGATTTTGCGATGGTGTGGCAGTGGTGAGGTGGGTTTTCACCTAGAACCAGAGGTTGACCAGTTCAAATCTTTTATGTCTCTATATTAGAAACTTAACAACAAGTAGGGCGTTTGGAATAAAAACCTGGACAGTTACATGTTATCTTAAAATGTGATCATTTTTGACTGCCTGCGGTACTAGAAATTGCCACTTCAACCATGACTTGATCCCATAATGAATGCCCTCGACATATATAAATGCTTACTTTATGAACATACTATAAAAGTGTGGAGGGGCTGGGAGCTCCAGTCTGTACTTGCAGCTTGTGTAACCAATAAAAACAGTGGCCTGGCTTGGGTTCAACTTGACTAAGGGCCCATCACACTAGCAGGCATACTCCGGATGGTGCAGGGGGTATAAAAGTCATGCTGTGTTGCCATGTCAGTCAATGGAGAAGTCTTCAGAAGCAGGGGATAAGAACTGATGACAAGAAAGAGAGGGAGAGAGAGGGAGTGAGAGAGTAAGAAGTGGGCAATAGGCACTCAGAAACCTCATATACATGCACTTCATAACTACCGTATGGAGACGCTAGTGACAATATTTATTTATACTGCATTGCATACATGGGACATTGAGAATTAATTAACATATTGCAAACAGGGTCGCAGTCCTCAATGGGTATATTTAGTATTCAGTGTTTCTATGAGCTGGACCAAACCCTCTGACCTCTGCATTAATTACTCAGACATAACAATAAGTAGACAGTAGATGGACTGTTCTGGTATAGCTTTTGTTTATATTCATAGGTAGAATACTTTGCAGTTGGGAGTTGGGTTCCTTCTAATAGTGATAAACAGGTAATGTTTTGTTCTGTTTTGTTTTGTTTTTTTTCTTGCAATCTATCAAAAATGATCTCAAATATACCTGTCTAAAATGTCTTGGTTGATTGGACTGTAAAATTAAGTCCATTTGTGCAGCATTTTCAGTTTTTGTTTGAAATTCAATGCAAATGTATTTTCTTTTTTACAATTTTTATGCTTATCGTCCAGTCCTTAATAAGACTGCTTTGTTTAACCATGCAAAATGAATCAGAACTACTTTTTTCATTATTATTTCTGAAATGTCGCCACCAAAACATATTTAATAACATATTTAATATTCTATCATATTTAATAACATATTCTCCTGTTTAGAGGTGCACTATGTAACTTTTTTGATGGAGGGATTGCCCTGCTGTGGAACATTCCATGCAAAGCAATCACATCTCCATAGAGACCCTCCACCAAGAAAGTTACATAGTGCATCTTTAAATGGACTATAGCGTTATGAATTGGTGAGTCTTGTCATGTTCCAATACAAAGTAACCTATGAGTGAATAGTTTTTTTCTTTCTTTTTGTTAGACCTGCAATCAAGTTGGTTCCCATCCTCAGGCCTAAAGCATCTAAGAAAAGCTGCATATACAATTCTGCAGTCTTTTCCCTGCTATTACTGAGTCCATTATAACATAGAATAACATGATACATCTAAATGTGCATTCATAAGCTGGATACAGTACACTCATCGATGACTTCATCCTTGTAGTAGTAGTAGTGTATGAGTAATAAGTACATGATTATGGAGTACAATGGAGTATTCATTTGTCTAAAAACGCACAGCTCATATTTCAGTGACTTAGAGAAGAACTAAATATTTTTGCTGTTACCAGGACCAGCCTTCAGGACACACCCGTTTGCATTGGTCCGTGTGCACCTCCTGGATCGTATCCACAGCACCATGATCAACGCACCTTATTATCTTACACCAGTATTGTATTTTAGCAAGTGGGGTTTGAACTATAATCAAAACGGTTTCTAGCATACACAACAATAGAGGACTCATAACTCAAAGTTTCTCTTGTTGAAAATTGTTATACAAATGTCTGATAGGGCCACTTTTACTAGCAAATTAGTAGGCACTTCAGCCTCACTTCTGTCAGTCTGTCCCAGGGCAGCTGTGGCTACAATCTTAGCTTACCAACCCCAGGCATGGAGTGAATGAAGAATGGCTACAGTTTAGCTCTTTGAGAGGCTTTTTGAGCCTCTGAAATGCAATACATGCTGTGTGCATTTTCGACAACCATTCATTCACTGCAAAAACACAAAGGCTCTAGCCTATGGGTCTATGGTTGACTTACACAGAAGTCCATCGAAATGAAAGCAAATTGTGATGGATTTAAGGTGTGGCTTTGTCAAAGCTCATTCAGTCCTTATTTTGTTTAATGAAAAAAAGTTATTTCTGCCCTATGAAATACCCTAAGTAAAAGAAAGTCAGGCCTAAGACAACACCATTGAACACCAGATGCTGGTAAATTGCATAAATAGGACAGAGTTGAATATTTCCTGAACAGTGTTAGAATGATCTTAATCTATATCAAAACTAGTATAAGACCACATCATTTACATGTACATTTAGAAAAAACTTAAATTATGTTGTGTTGGAAATTACATTAAATTGTCATGTTGTTAATGAGTATTGATCCTTTTCCTCTGTATCAAAATTAAGTTTGCGATTTTAGTATCGTGACAACATTAACCCATACCAAACATGCTAAACTTGTGAGTGTTAGCTTAAAAATAGACTTCATTGCTACCAACAGACCACAAACAAGCAGCTCCTAAGGCAACATAAAATGTAACCAAGCTCCTCTCCGCTCTGACCCCTCTGACACAGGCATACTTCTGTCCTTCTGGAAACTATAGTAAATATTCTAGACGAGCCAGACAACTCGGGCCAAATTGCAGTTTAGCCAGTCAAAAACAAAACCCTGAGCTCCCATATGTCTACGCAGTGTCATTATCCTGTAAGAATGTTAATGTATCAGCCGCAGCAGTGTCCGCAGTGCCTCAGGGCTGTGTGAGGGGAGCTGGTTAACTCAGAGGTGAAGATGTCAGTCCAGCCTGTGGTTAAAGGAGCTCCTATTTTTTACTGTCCCCACAGCCTGACCCCCGGCCCATAGAGGAATGTCCATTTCTGACCGACACCCAACGCACTTAAAGGGGATGTACGATAGATTACCTTTATATGAGTTTTAGGGTGGAAGGATAACTGCTTGATTATATGCTCACGGATTATAAGATCTTGGCTTGCCTGCCTTGACAACATCAAAAACAATAGTTACAATAGTTAGCCTACTTTAGTACAGTTTAATTAATGTATTTTTAGGCCTGGATCCAATAGCCTTTTAGCTTATTTTTTAATAACAAAACAGCCAAATATTTCCTGTCATTCCATTGGTATTACACACGTCAACATTTGCCAGTCAAAACAATTTTGTCATGCAGTCTGTGACTGTTGGTGGATAATTTAATCAAGCCTTATTAAGCTTAAACCATTTTGGATGAATTGTGTCTATTTATCTGGCATGGACTACAGCAGGGTTTGCACACTGTTACATGTACGAGTCAGTTTGATCCACATTTTTGTCCTCCTTTAGGTTATAGTCCTTGTTTAGAACTATCAGTTGTGTTGTCCCATATTAGACCCCTTTAAGCCCTTGTTCAGAATAGTTCTGTTTTGATCTGGGGGTACATGTAAGGCCAAACATTTTCTTGCCTGGTATTAGATGTGAAAAGTTACAGAGCAACTGTATGTGGTATTGGAGTAGTATTTTTGACATTGATACATTGATATTGCTAATTCCTTAATTAAATTGAATAGTGAGTTGCTTGAAACAAATGTACATATAGAGAGGAAAAATGTAATGACTCCTCTCCCACCCACTGCCCTAGGCTACTGTATCCCTCCTCTCTCCTCCCATCTCTCTCTTCTCCCCACTCTCTCTATTTCTCTCTTCTCTTTCTCCCCCTCTACCCGTGCCTCTCTCGCCAAACTAACTGTATTCTCTCTCTCCTCCCTTTTTCTCCTTTCTCCTCCCTGTGGCCTCATCG
>JACM01004974.1:0-24301 GCA_000787095.1 Periophthalmodon schlosseri
ACATATACATATACACACACACATATGGGAGAAGGAGACCACAGCAACCTCCCTGAACAGAATTAGACCTCCAGGAAAGAGTCTCAGGTATGAAAAACTGGACTGCACCAGGCCCTGACATGATCCACGCCTACTGGCTAAAGACACTCACTGCTCTCCATGAGTGCCTGGCAGCACAAATGAACCAGCTGCTAAGGGATGGGACTCATCCTGAATGGCTAACTGAAGTGCGTACGATCTTGATCGAGAAGGATCCCTCAAAGGGTACAGTCCCATCCAACTATCGGCCAATAACCTGTCTCGCCACAACATGGAAGCTCATGTCAGGCATCAGCGGCTAAGATAATTGGGCACATGGATCAATACATAAGCACAGCACAGTAGGGCATCAGCAAAGATACCAGGGAAGCCAAACACCAGCTCCTGGTAGACCGAACAGTCGCCTGAGACTACAGAACATGTCAGACCAACCTGTGCACTGTCTGGACTGATTACAAGAAAGCCTACGACTCAATGCCACACACATGGATCACTGAATACCTGGAGCTGTACAGCATCAACAGGGCTCTAAGAGCCTTCATTGCAAACTCGATGAGGTTGTAGAAAACCACCCTTGAGGCCAATGGCAAGCCACTTGCACAAGTGACCATCAAATGTGGCATTTACCAAGGAGACGGACAGTCCCCAGTGCTGTTCTGCATAGGTCTGAACCCCATCTGCCAAATCATCAACAACACTGGCTATGGATACCGACTCAGGAATGGGGCCACCATCAGTCACCTCCTCTACATGGATGACATCGAGCTGTATGCTAAGAATGACCGAGACATCGACTCACTGATCCACACCACCAGGATCTACAGCACAGACACTGGAATGTCATTCGGGCTTGAGAAGTGTAGCCAGATGGTGACAATGAGAGGGAAGGTAGTCCACACAGAGGGGGTCTCACTCCCAGAAGGAACAATAGCAGACATTGAGGACAGTTACAAGTGCCTTGGTATCCCACAAGCAAATGGCAACCTTGAAGAGGAATCAAGGAAAGCAGCCACGGCCAAATACCTCCACTGAGTAAGGCAAGTCCTAAGAAGTCATTTCAATGGCAAGAACAAGACCCAGGCAATAAACAGCTACGCCCTGCCAGTAATCAGATACCCAGTAGGAATCATAAAATGGCCAAAGGAGGAGATACAGACCACAGACGTTAAGACCCGAAAGCTCCTGAACATGCATGTCGAGTTCCATCCCAAATTCAGCACCCTGAGACTGTATGCGAGCTGTAAGGAAGGAGGCCGATGACTAGCGAGTGTGAAAGCCACTGTCCAGGATGAAACATCCAAGATCCATAAGTACATCAAGGACAAGGCCCCAACAGATGACGTGCTCAGCGAATGTCTCAGACAGTGGAGTGCCGAGGAAGAGGTGCTGGAGATACCCGAGCGTGGAAAGATGAGGATGAGACCACCCGCGGAGGATGAGATATATATATATGTGTGTGTGTGTGTGTGTGTGTGTGTGTGTGTGTGTGTGTGTATATATGTATATATGTGTATATATATGTATATGTACACACACATATATACACACACATATATACGCCGTATTTTCCGGACTATACGTCGCTCCAGAGTATAAGTTGCACCAGCAAAAAAATGCATAATAATGAAGAAAAAAACATATATAAGTCACACTGGACTGGAAGTTGCATTTTTGGGGGAAATTTATTTTACAAAATCCGAGACCAAGACAGACAGACATTTTGTCTTTAAAGGCAAGTTATAATAATAACAATAAAATAGAGAACAACAGGCTGAATAGCAGGGAAATTTATTTACAAAATCCGAGACCAAGACAGACAGACATTTTGTCTTTAAAGGCAAGTTATAATAATAACAATAAAATAGAGAACAACAGGCTGAATAGCAGTACAACACGTTAACATAACACATTCAGCTACATGAAGCATAGACAACAAACTGAATAAGTGTCTGGTATGTTAACGTAAGATATTAACAGTTAATCAGATAACTAAAACATAAAAAACAAGCTAGCAAGTTTACTCTCGATCTCACTCCAAATCACTAAATCCATTGAATTCTTCATCCTCGGTGTCGCTTCTGAACAACTCCACCTGCTCCGGAAGTAAATGAAGCGCTTCCGCGTGGCTGTCATACTGGTACACAAGCCTAAAGTGCCCTTGTGCGGTTTTCAGTGAGACAATAATGAAGATGTGAAATTATATATTTTAATAATTTCACATATAAGTCGCATCTGAGTATAAGTTGCACCCCCCGGCCAAACTATGAAAAAAAGGACTTATAGTCTGGAATTTTTTTTTTTTTCACCCTTTTTAAACTAGAAAAAAAGGACTTATAGTCTGGAATTTTTTTTTTTTTCACCCTTTTTTTCACCCTGGATGCCCTCCCTGTGGCAATTCGTCATTATACCATGATTGGAAGAGGCTATTAAGCTGATGTGTCTTTTCCAGGTGCATATTTAAATCTGTCTTTTTGAATCAGCAGAACATTAATATCAACCCTATGCACTGTATGAGGTCTACCCACCAAAACCCCATACTCCAATGTGCATATAAACATAGTGAGTGTTACCTGCTCGGGACTGAGGCCAGGAGGCACCCACACGTACTCCTCCAAGGCACAGCCAGAGTCGTCATCAGACGTAGAGTTCCTCTGGAAGTCGTACATAATTTTGGTGATGGTTTTCTCCATCTCTAACGACATGGTGGTCACAACATGCTCCTCCACACACAAAGAAGAAAAGGCCACAGGTTTCCCTGGAGACAAGAATACAAAAGAACACTCAAAGATCTATAGAGATAAATCTGCAATAGGCTTACAGCATTTGCCCACCCAGTAAAAACCTTTTGCATTTATCCAGGCTGAGAAGTGGCCTTTTCTCAAACATGCATATGCAAAATCTGCTTGGCGCATTGTTTCAAATCTAACATATTCATCTCTGTAATCTCTCTTAAATGCTTTGGATTTTCTGAACTGATGGCCTATAGATGACATGGATGAATTGAAGATGTTTTCTTTCTGGTCTCCTCCTCTTTTTGTCTGAGGCCAGAACAGCTGTGCTCATGAATAATTTACAGCGGTCGGTATCGAGCCAAAAGTTTCCAATGAAATGCAAGTCAAATTAGTGCAAGTGGAGTATTTATAGCATTTACCTAATAAGTGAGAGTCAGTTTTAGTGATGAATATTAGGAGACAAGAAAAATAGAAACATATTCAGCGTTGTGGTTTTAATTACATTAGTTGATAGTCCATGCTCAGTCACATAAGAAAAAAGGTGATTAGTTATTGTATGATGCTTTTAATCAGAGATGGGTAATGGAGCAAAGCGGCTGAAAGTACTAGAGTAAAAGTAAACGTACAAGACAGTGATTCTCCTACAACAATATACTACAACACATCCTGATACTATGTCTTTCACTTTCCCCTCTGCCTTTGAAGTTCAAAAGCCCATTGCATTTATCTTTTATTTTCCAACCCCAAATAACCGTTTCACTGGCAGTTTCGTCTATTTCCAGCGGGTAAGGCGCTCCAGCCATACCAGACCTGAGCCCTGTTTATCAGCACAAGATGGGAGCAGATGATTGGTTTGTGAGTGGAGATGGCCACGTGTAACCCTGAGCCTCGGGCCAGCCTCAGGCACCTCATCATTATAAAATATAAGGCCGACACACAACCAGCATTCAGAAGCAGCATGAAACACTGTGAATTTAAAACAAAACACAGCAAAATATTGTACATGTGTACATATTGTACAACGTGAAAGCTGCACACCTTTTTGTGAACATACAAATTAAATTA
This sequence comes from Periophthalmodon schlosseri, assembly GCA_000787095.1. Taxonomy (NCBI): domain Eukaryota; kingdom Metazoa; phylum Chordata; class Actinopteri; order Gobiiformes; family Gobiidae; genus Periophthalmodon; species Periophthalmodon schlosseri. The sequence goes on from JACM01004974.1 coordinate 3,837, forward strand.
AGGGTGCACAATGTAACTTATTTGCTGGGGGGTCTGCTACCTTCTTGTCTCCTTGTAGATGTTATTGCTTTGCAAGGGATGTTCCACAGTACGTTAAATGTATTTATTTTGCATTTATTAAACTAAACTAAACAAATCTTACTTGTAGTTTGTCAGTGGGTCACCTGCTTGTTTCTGTGGAAATAGATACATATAATGCCATACTGTGGCACATTCTACGCAAATCAACAGCATATTTTTGGAGACAAGCAAGTAGCAAACCCTCGACCACACAGTTACACAGTGGACCTTTAAAATATTTTGGCAACTTAAAGTATTTGTTGGTTTTAGTTGGTTATATAAGCCAGAAAGTAATGATTAAATATTGTGGATGAAAAATTCAATACTGAATGCTCCATCCGCAAGATGTCAGTGAATGAACAACATGCTTTTATTTAGGGATGCTCTGTAGTGAGGATTGCACTGGTCTCTGGAGAACTGCTAGTTAAGTGTTTGTGGATAAAACAGCAGGTTTTGATGAGTAAGAGCCACACCTTGGGATTGTGTGAACAATGGCCAATGTTGTTCTTTTAAAAATGTGGTGCTTCTTCACACTAAACAGTGGAACAAAGACATAAAAACTGCCACTATATGTTAAATAAACAAACACTCTTACTGGACAGCAGAACATGATGAAATGTACAATCTGTGTAATAAGCAGAGAATCAAAACCTAGAAAACTCATTGATTTGCAAATCGATTTGGCATGGGTTTTTACATCAGATGCCCTTCCCAACCCTCCTTCTGGAAGGAAAATGCTATATTATCACTTCAGTTCAAGAATATTTAGAAATATTCACAACAGAACAACCGTACAAGTGTCTTGTTTTGGATACCTTTTGCACATTGTATTACAAAAATACAAAAGAACTTGAATGCATGAGAGCCTAGTATTTGCTCTTACTTTTGAAATAAGAAGCAATTTGAGTAAAGTTTTAGGGGGAAAAAGTTATCTTTACAAATAACTCTCTATTAAAGTACATATGCTTCATCCAAACTGTCAGAAAATGATAACAGAGAGAAGACACAATCAAATTTATTAATATGTAGTGCATATTGTTACAGGCACAGATCCAGAATAAATCAAAGTCTTTACACTGATCTTGTGAGAAGTGGATGCTCTTTAAGCAGCTAGAGAAGGCCACTAATGACGGAGAGAGTTTTTGACGTACTGCCGGAAGTGTTGAGGCAGCATTAGTCAGAAAACAACGCAGAGTCACAAAATGCTCTGTTCTCCCCCCATTGAAAACTGTGAACTTAAGCATCCTGGAGGAGGACAAGCCTTGCATCATAAAACATTGATGTATTTAGTGCAACTATTATCTATAACGTTATCCATAATGCAAGTGTATGATAAAACACACCTTGAGCTCAGCAATACTTAAATAATGCTGTTGTTGTTTTTTGTGTGTTATTTATTTTTTATTTTCACTAATATTTAAGAATCTTTATTCTGGCTTGATGTGAGATTGTGGTGAAAAAGTAAAATAATGGCTTTCAGATTGGACACTCCACCTATGCAAATCTAATGCCATCTACTGGCAGCAGAGGGAATTACCATGGGGAAAAATAGTCTTAGCTAATATTGAACATGCCCAGACATGTAAGCACACAGTGTGTAATGAAGTAGTAGTAATGAACATGATTTAATGACAAAAAGGTGTCTGGCAATGATTTATAGACATAAAAACTGAAGCAAAATACAACTCCAAGTATGTGTTTGATGCTGGAACAATGTTTTTACATGGTTAAAAGCTCAAACTACTACATTTTGCAGTTGTATCGTTTAAGTGAACAAAACAGTAAAAAAAAGAAGCACCTACTTTATGACTGATATGTTTTTTTTTCATGGCTGATGCCGACACAGATTGTTTAGGATCCAGAGAAACAGATGGCCAATAGATTCTGCCAATATTTTTTGACCGATATTTTAGCCAAATGAGATTATTTTCTCCAAATTATGTAATTTACATTTACTACAAACTCAGCCTTTTTTTTTAACCACAAATCTAGAGAGCTGTGCAGTCATGTGTCACGCAGTTAACCCCTCACACTCAAATGTTCAAATTAAGCTTTATGTGTATTCTTTAGGCAGCAGGTCGCTCCAAACAATATATCGACTTCTGCTGGAGATTTTAACCAATCGCAGTCCAGTGTCACTTGTCAGAACAGGTAAATAGTTTTAGTTAACTAGTTCTGTTCCAATACTATTCCCCCGATCTGATATGGATACTTGGCCTTAGTGCACTCACGGATGTCGATACCAGTCTGATACCTACATAGTGTGAAGAAGTAGACTAAGGCTACTCAATTTTATCATGGTACAAGAGCAAAAAATAAATCTATTAAAAGTCTAGCTCTAAAGCAAATCTACAAGAATAAAAGTGATTTTAAGGACTGAAGAGTCAAATGTATAAAGGGCTTGATGATAAGTTGTGCTGATTTAAGCACATTTAAGCCATGTACTCCACAAAGTACATGGCTTAAATGTGTTAAATTATGCAGAGTAAACAAAGCCCGTGTTAGGCTGTTGTCGGGCTCCGTAGTTATTGTACCAAGTTCAGTGTCCACACCAAAGGCTAAATGAAGGCGAATTCAACCTTCTCTGAGCATTAGCGTTAGCCGCAGACATCAACAGTGGCAGTGCTTGCATCTACGGGTCCTCATTCTGGAAAATACAGAGTGGTATTGGATTGGTGATTTGGTCTGAGTCCTCATATCGGGACAACCCTAGTTATAACTCAAAGGCAATAAAAAGCTACCATGGGAACTATGGGGCTCTATGAAAATCTGTATGAATTTTTTACTACACTGCCACAGCCCACTCTTATTTTAAGCCCATGGTTAGCACATGTAAAGCAGGCAATCAGGTCTAGACAGGTTACACAGATTGCCTGCTATTTTTACCTCCAGTCAATACAGCGTCATCTATTTCAGGAAGTAATCAGTGCTAGGTTTGACCAGTGACTGATTGGCTGCCATAAAAACACTCACTCACTTGCCAAAAACATAGTCTATTATTATTGCACACGCCTTTAGTTTTTGACCTTTGGAGCATAATAAGATTGCAATTAGCACCATTGACACAAAATTGAAAATCCAGAGAAGTCTATAATTCGTCTCTAGAGGGACTGAAGAAGATGGGATGTAACAGATCAGGATTTGATTGCAGAATAGGGACAATAACACTTAAATTCTGTAAATCATCTTCAAAATATGCTGGAAAAGATGGCAAGGTTTCATTCTTTTTTTTCATTCTTTTTAAGCAACTACATTGCTCAACAGTGACCGCCCACCCCCTGGTTCCACAACTAAATTTCTCATTTATTTTTCCCATAGACTTTCTGAAAAAAAAATTATATTAAAAGTTTGAAAGCTTGCTCATGGCTAATGAGCTATGTGGTAACTAATGACAACAAGACCTATAATTTTATTTAAAATCTGTTTCTGAAATGTTATAAACTGCTAAAGCATTTTGCTGAATCTTTAAATTTGCTTTTTGGGCTTAAAATGACAGCAATATGAATATTAGTTACCACGTAGCTTCTGTGATGCCTTTGAACTCTTAATATTTGAATTTTTCAAAAAGTCTGAGAAAAATGAATAGAAAATTTACTTCTTGAACCAGAGTACTCACTGTTGAGCTCCATAGAGCAGGCAGCAACAAGCCTGGCTAACTGTCTGATTTTCATCATGTATTCCAAAGATAAAGACATTCTAGTTGCGCTTTCATTTACTGTAATTTTGTAAATAGGCATGTGACAGTTATGCGTGCTATGAGACAATTGTAGACTACTTAATATTTTTTTATAGAAATTCTGACATCTGATTCGAAATTTGATGCCACCCACCATGTTGACTGGTCAAGTGAGAAGGCACTGAAAGGAAATCAAGCCTTTATGCAGCACACTATAGACATCTTCTGTACAATATACAATGTGGAAGTCATTTATGCTGGTCTGGCGAACAAAAAGAAGGGGTAGATTATACATATTTATAAGGTAAGATGCTATGAAGAGGATGCACAATGCCTGAATACTGGCAGCAGACCGGCTCAAGCATACAGGAAGTGAGAGGAATGAAGGGTGTGAAGAGACATGGCTGGGATAAATGAGGGGTCCAGCTACACTTCTTGAGAGATACTTTATTCACAACCATCTAATCATAATTGTGATGTACATACAGTATCTAGATATAAAGTATGCCACAGAATAACATATGATATACTTTTCTCTTTTTGACAACTTGCAATACACTGTGTTCACTCAATTTTTTTTGTAATGGTTTGATACACTGGGTATAGTTATCACCACAAATCCTACTTATGCAAATGGAAATCACTGTGATATCTGGATAGCATTCATTCATAGTTGTTTAAAACAAGTTTATCTACAGCTAGCATTGATTGGTTTAATTACTTAAGACATCTGTTAATACAAAACAACAATACAGAAACACTAAGTGAATAATGTAGTCATGGTAATTGGAAATAATCTGTTAAAAATTATGGAAACAGTCCAATGCTGGAATAGGAGCAGTTATTTTGAGTTGGATGTTGTGAGGAGAGAACTCATGCAAAGTGCACCTCAGCAATAGACTCAGGTCAGCTGAAAAGCTCTGCAAGTTACCGTGGTAACCGGTAGTGTGCAGGCAAGAACAACACTTTGACTTACTAAGATAATATCTGCAGCATGCAGCCTTATTCTAGATTTAACAGCGCATTCAACATCTTGTTGCATACAGTTTTACATCTGAATGTTTAAAACAGATTTTTTTTTACACTAACCTCTCCATTTATTCAGGTTTGGGAAAGTACACTAGTTCAGTGTTTCTAGACAAATATAGGAGTTTTAGGTCTACATAAAGCCTTCACATTTAGTACATTTAAAAACAAAGCAAAAGTTTCAGAGGTTTTTATATATATATATATATATATATGAATGAATCAAATATCAAATAGGATGAATCAAACTCATGATACAGTAATTAGCAAACGGTGGTGTAATAGTTCGATTTCACTCAAGGGAAGATTCATCTCCTCTGTCTTCTTACAATAATGTTGGCTTATATAATGGATAATAATACTTGCTGTAGGCATATCATGTTTTACAGATCATAAATCATGACCAAGGCTGGGTTCGCTTTGAGCACAAGTCCCCTCTCTCCTCCCCCCTCGCTAGATCCAATTAACAACATCTTAATTTAAACAGAAATTAGCAGAGATTAATCAAGAGAGCTGGGGGAGAGGAGAGAGATCTCCCAACAAATCGCTTCATTTTCTAGAACAAAGCCCTTAGAAATTCACAATAGTTCTAGTGATTTGAGTCGACGGGGGGAAGCGAGGAGTGTCTTTATCTCGAGACAGAGAGAGAATAAAACAATAAAATGTGGAGCTGTGGATGTAGCCGTTCCTTTCTGTTTCACGTGTCATGCTGCACCCACCTTCCTCCTCCTCCCCTCGGCCTCGTGTGACAGGCGCTGAGTGGGTGTGCATGAGAGAAAAAGAGAGAGAGAGGAGAAAGAGAAGATAGATCAGGGAGAGAGAGTGTGAGAGAGAGAGAGAGAGGAGAGAGGCATAGTACTGGTAAAAGGCTCTTATTTATGTAAAAGCTGACATAAGAGGAGGCCATAACAGAGCTATCGTTTTTATACTTCAAATGTGCCAGAAATTAAAAAAGTTAATATACATGTATATGTGCCATTGAAAGCCAGTCAGGCTACTTTGTTTTGTTAGACTGATCATCACTATCACTATTCAAACTCAATTCTACTACTACTTTCCATAATAATTAAAAGATTCTGTTCATGAACCACCAGAACAAGCAATGAGTAGCTCAGTGGTTTTAATGTACTTAATTCTTTAAAATCTAAATTTGCTTATGCCTCTTTCACATTAGTTAAATTTCCCTGAGCATTTTGTGTCACTATATCCAGTGTTTTACAGCTGTAATGTATACAACCTTTTAGTTGTTAATCTTATGTAGTCTGTAGACAATCCTAAGATTGGGTGACTGAATAGAAAGTAGACCATCAAATCTATTGCAAATTAACATGCAAATGACTATATGTTTGCAGAATTATAATTTCTGGTGGTGCCTGGATACTGTTTCAGTGTTTCACAGAGAGAATAATTGTGTTGCTTGTTGACAGATCTCATGTTGCTTGATTATTTCACTGTAAACAAACAGTGAGGAGAGTCATTGATGATGTTTTGTCTGATTTGGACTCAGCTGTGATAATGTGGAGCTCAGAGCTAATCTAAGTGTCAGTGCAGTAAAGTAGTAGTCATAGTGACAGCGGTGGGCATTGAGAATTGAGAGAATAAGTCGTGTTGAATTGTCTATTTTTACTTTACTCAGTAGATGTTTAACCTCATATCAGTATCACATATACTTTTATTATACATTTTATTTAATGTTGTATTTTATATAGTTGTAGTAATAGTATTATTCAACTTTGTACAAATTAAATTTTTTATGTGAAGTGACATACTTAACTTTGTGTGTATCTCTCTTAATGTATGCATTGCAAATAATTATGCTCAGAGATTAAATAAATGTATCTTGGAGTCATTTCCTGAACATTACTGTGTTATTTTGCTTAGAGCCCAGAGCTGTTCCTACTTCTGCAAAACATAAAATATTTCATCTCCTCCAAAGATGATTAAGAAGAAGTAAGTCAAACAAATAAATAATGAAACTTTGGGGTCGATTCTAGAATAAAATTTAAATACAAATACTGTACATTTGGGAGAGGCAGCTTCGAGAGAGAGCATGCAAGATAGATAGAGAGAGAGAGAGAGAGGGAGACAGGGAGAGAGAGAGAGAGGAGAGAGAGAGGGGGGAGGGAGAGAGAGAGAGAGAGAGAGAGAGAGAGAGAGAGATACAAAGAAGCAGAGATAGAGAGAGTTATCTGCGGGGACTGGTTTGTTTATGCATGCAGCTGAGGCATTATCCACTAACACACATTGACTGTGTGAATAAGGTGACGCAGTACAGAACCAATGCACTGGTGTAATTAGTGGATGGGATTGCCATAATCATCAGGGCAAACAAATACAACAGTTTGTAGGAGGAGCAGGCTCAAAAGTATTAGCAAGCAAGAAGAATAAGCATCTCTGGGACAACAGTCTGGCATTTATTCAATAGATAATAGCCTAATTAGAAAGTGAATAAAGTTGTCCCAAATTCAAGCTCATCAAACCAAGGCAATGAAATAAACTGAACTATATGTGGTTATGATTTGTTAACTTTGGGTTAGATTCTCGAATATTTTCACAAGTCATTCTGACGTCTTATCTGGCCTTGGTCCAAGCTGCATTTCATATGATCGATATAATGATATAACAACAGATGGGTGAGATGCCGTATCATCCGCGCACCTACTGTTTTCCTGATGCTAACGGCTCAGCGGGAGCAGCTCAGATTGACATTCAGGGCTAAGCAGGTTCAATAACGTTCCCAGACATTGGCAGAGGCCAACATCTTTACAGGAGACAAGAGAAATCACTGAGGATGCCTCCAATAGAGAAGGACACTTGTGGGTTAGATCCTCCTTTAGTTGTGGATGTCCTTTGAAGTGGTGCTTTTATTAATTACAGTATTGTTAAATCTTGTGTTAATTATGGAAGTCTTTCTTCTGCATAGTTTGCAATTAGCAAAGTCTGGTTCAGTCCAGGTTGAATCCTGCTTTAGACTTGGAAAAATTGTGTTTCTTTATTTGGTGGGTACTACTTGACATAAATATTTGTTTTCATTTGTAGTCTCTGAGCTGTTTAAACTCTCTCCCTAAATAATAATTGCTTAGTTCTTGTTTTGGTCTTGTCGTGTTTTTGTCCTGCTTATTTTGCTGTTTAGTAATATTTTAAGTCCTTTTTAGTCCTGGTTTGGTGCTGACTCTGAAGTACATTTTGTTCACTGTGACGCACATTGCTCTGAAACACTAACCTACTGCTCCACTGACTCCAGCCTCCCCTCTGTCTTCCATTGGCTCAAAATGTCAACTCCTGGCCCCTCCTCCCTCCTTCTCTGTCGTTGATGATGATTAATAAAGACTTAAAGACACTCTTACACTGCCTACACACTCCTACACTAAACTTACTGGCTTTTCAGTCATCACTGGAGGGAGAATTATGCTTCACAGTGTGAAAAAGGAAAGAGGAAACCTTCTTATAGGCTAGCCTGTCACCATGGAGCCAAGTACATTCAATACCTTTCATTTTCATTGACCTATTATGAGCTAAGGATGCAAAAACACATCTAAATTAGGTAGATGCAAATTCTGTTCCGGTGTGTTCTTGGATTGAGGCTGATGGTTTTTAGCCCATATGATGTCCTGATTACAACACAATCTAGTAATGATGAACTATCCAGCAATGAAAATTTAGCACCGCTGTCATAGCAATTCACTATTCAATTCAAAACAAAACATTCTATCTTTTGAATGGTCAAAAGAACCCAAAATGGCGCCTAGAAACTAGAAGCTGTGATTAGAACAAATGCTACGTTCCAGGCAACTGGGAGTTATGAGTTATAACTTCAGAGAATTCCAGCTGAATTAACTTGTATGTAAAAATGGCTAATGCTAAACCATAGGCTAAAGAAATGTCTCTGTGCCCAGTTGCGATTGTCTTGTACCAGTGTCATCCCATTCCTTTGTTCTGTGCTGTATGTTAAAAGCCCTTCAAGGGACAAGTGCTGCGAATTAGCTCCGACTATAAGCACTATGATGCATGTGCCAGGCTACTGCACTACAGTTAGTCAAGATTTTTGTATCCGTCCCTATTCAAATAAATAAATAAATGAAGAATTTTAATTTTAATTGTTTATTTGGTGGTTAACCACTCAGATCCACTTTTTGTGATGATTATCATTGTTGTAATGCATCACAAATTATCGTTTGTGAAGTGGGAGATCATCTTTGAGTTGACCAGTAGGAATTACCAGTTTGAGAGGTATTCCATGGCATTTTTTTCAAATCAGAGGCAAAAAGTCCCAGTTGCGCTGCCTGTAACTCACCATAAGCCACTACTTGACCACAACTAAACCATGGACTAAAACAAGACTAAGAATACACCAGGATTAAACCAGAGCTTCACCCGCAGTACTGTCAGAGCCACTCATGTCTCCGCTCATATAGGTCGATCCGCTGTGTGCATTTCCATTTTAAACCGCCACTCTTGTGTGAAGGCCCTCTGCTCCTCTTGCTTCGCTTGTCAAAATACCTAATCACACCTGTCCATTCCCTAAAACTCACACATGGAGAGCTCATGAATAGCTGGGGCCTCTATAGCAGCCATTTTTCCTGGCTGAGATGCAGAGATGCTGAGGAGAGGAGAGCGATTTGCCTGTTGAAACACTGCTATTCTATTTCAGACCATCCCACACACAGTAGGAGAGAAGCAGCAATGTGACACCCTTTAATTACACAGTTTCAGGCCCTTGTGAAAATTGGCGCATCTCTACATCTAACATAGATTTGGGGACTTGAGGACATAGCGTTAGCATTAAGTATATACAATATTTTAAATAGAATTGTGTAATATGGTGACAGAACGGTCTTCTCAGCAATGGTGGAGTTGTGAAAAGTCTTTGTTCCAGTTTTTGGAGTGTGTCAAAAATAAACCAAGACTAAACCAGCATTGAACCAGCATTGAAGTGCACCATGCAGCTTTTCTGGTGGTGGTGGTGGGGTGAAATGTAATTCCTTTGCCTGTAATGTTCCCCAGAATGGCATTAAATTGATCTGTCTCAATGGTGACAAGCAGGTGACATCATTTGGCCATGTTACAGGGCAGATCAGTGGAGAGGCAACCCTGCTCATAGTAATGAAAATAAGCAATGACAAAATCTAAAGAAGTAAATGCTAGATTGACAAGTGTGATGCCATGCAATGGAACATTACAGGTGAGGCAATCTCCATGGAGACAAGCCAATGATGGACCCTCCACCAGAATTGTTACACCATGAACCTTGGGGTAATAAACAGGAAACAGATTAAGACTAAAACAGAACCACAGCTAAAATGACTAAACCAGGAATAAACATAAAAATTATTTAAACCAAAAAAAGAACTTAAATATCCAGAAGAAACTAAGACCGAATAAGAACTAAGCCAAACGACAGTAATTTTGTAATTAAATACCTTGAATAGCTTGTGTTTAATATGCTCCCTTCCAGCTTTTGATGATCCTACCATGTGTGAGTAATCCAGAAGGTCTACTGGAATATTTTATGTTCCCATTTTATCACCAGTGTCATTACCCTCTCTGAGCCATTCCTCTGGCTGTGCTGCTGCTGTACTGCCGATTTATTCCTATAGGGTCAACTCTTTTCAATTAATTTCTTGTTAGGCCTGATCCAAATAAGCTGCAGTAAGAATTTAATCCTCATAACTGGATTATGGACTGATTGGTGCTACAAAAGAGGTGCGTGTCATTCAAATGTTACATAAATTCGGGCCAGACTTCAGCAACCAATCAGCTCAGATTTTTTTCAACAAAAGATTTGATTTAGTAATGTATTGGGGTGATCGTAAATGATGGAGTGCTGAAAGATTCTAACCATATGCGAGTCCATTTTGTGTGCGCAAAGAACAAATTACTAGTACTACTATTACATTTAAAAAAATATATATATACTTTTTTTTTTTTTTTTTTTTTTACTAAACCTTAGTTCTTAATTAGTGGTGTAGACATAAGTTAAGTTAATCTCTGTGTTTTGACCAATCATGGTCTTGATCCTAGTTTAGCTCTTGTTCAGTGTTGGTTTAATCCCCTTGTTCTTGGTTCTGGTTTACTCTGGGTTAAGTCCTCAACAGTGTAACAGTCTAAAATGGAAACTTGCACAGCCACTTGTGTGACCTGAGCGATGAGTGGATCTGGGTGGGCAGCAGCGGAGAATGCTTATCCCATTTAAACCATTGTGGGTGATTCACAAATAGAGGCTAATTCCTGTTGTCTGATGGCGTTTGCATCACTACCCAAAGGGTGTAATCTGTAAAACAGAGCCATTATTATTCCACAGAGCCTATGGTGTGTGCTATATCAGTCCATGCTTATACTTATTTGTCTTTGCAAGTGTGTGAGAGAGTGAGAACGGTAGAGTCTGTTGCTATGCATTTTTACACGTCCTCCCACTGGTCTCTTCACTTCACATGAAACAGCATCGCACTTGGAGTTTGAACACACCGTTTCTTTTAACACTTAGAAAGCACTGAAATCTTCTAGTTTTGGTTTATCTCTGTTTAATTTTGCATTAAGCCTGGTTTAGTGTTGGTATTTATTTCTGGGTTAGTCCTGATTTCATGCAGATTTAGACATATTGTTAGTCCTTTTTTGGTCCATATTAGGTCCTGAATTAGAAAATTGTGTTTTAGTCATAGAGGCACAGATTGCCCAATACTTGTGAGACCAGCCTCCCTCTGCTCCTTAAAAAGTTGACATCCTTCAAATGTTTTGCTTTTGTATAAGTTCAGTTGAGCCATTAATAAAGCCCAGTTCATGTTTTAGTTCGGAAACAACTGTGGCTCTCTTGTCTTATTTGGTTTTAGTATTATTTTGGAACAGTTGACACTGCAGTGGTCCATCTACTAACAAATGCTTGTATCACTTAAGATCACATTTACTTACTAGCAATTCAACACCTAAAATGTAAAAAGCATTGACAAAAGAAGCATAGAATTACAGGTCAGACATAGCTTGAAGCAGAGGCTAAAAGGGCCCAAATAGTTTTAAATTGCTTACTGTTCCACCATATTGCTCCATTACTTTGATGGATTCTGGGTCAGAGTTATGGTTCAGTAGCAGGAAGTGACTGCTACTATAGTGGATAGTAAAGCCAGTTACTTGTATCCTATGTTTACCACGTCATGGCTTTCACTCCCATATATGGAAGGTTATACAAGTTTGATGCCGTGTCACGAAAGAAAAATGGTTTGTGCCTTTTGCGAGTGCATTTAAGTTGTTGAAAAAATGTGTAAATAATGTTTAAAGTTCTTATGAAATTTGCACATACCTTTAAAGTAAAAAGTTATAAGTATGATTTTCTTGTTTGTATTATGGATCTAAATTGTGAAATGAGTATGGTGTCTATATATTCTATCTACACTACAATATCATTACTTAAAGCCCTGGGTTCTCTGACACATCATCACACTTTTGTTTTTTGTGAATTAGAAAAATAACCATTATATAAAAAAAAAAAATCAATATTATAAATTTGAAATAGTATGCATTTGCTATGTTGGTACTAATATGTTGTGTAACTGACGCTGGCTCTATTTTATTTTTTGGCCAAGATTAAACTGTGATTTTAGTCCTTGTTGAAAGTGTTAAATAAACCTCAAGTGGAAGGGTAAATGCGTGGATGGTGTTGTGTTCAGACGGAGATGAGTCGCTGAAGCCCTTTACAGAGTCTGTCTGTCAGGAGGAACTGCCATTAACTCTGACATTCAACTGAGTGCAGTCAGTCTCTATGTAACAGACAAAAACACTCCCAAACCCCAAAGATCAAGGAGATTTTTGAATATTTGATTTAGAAAGTTGTGGCATAAATGTTAAAATTTTCAAGTTGTGATGACAGTAATCAAATGTGTTTATATTGTGTGTATGTGTTCTTCAATTACTTCAAGCCTACAATCTTTAGCCACTTTACCACAATGAAAAAAGCACCTGAAATTTTTCATGAATACTTAAAGAGGACTTATTATGTCAAATCTATTTTTTAAAGCTTTTAACCATGTATGTATGTATGTATATATATATATATATGTGTATGTGTATGTATGTATGTATGTATGTATGTATAGTATATGTATATATATGTATATATATGTGTGTAATATGTGTATATGTGATATATATTTATATTCTTCTTTCAATTGAATAGGAAGCCCAAACAAAGCATTTAAGTTATGTCCTAATGGAAGATAGGGGTGGGATTTAATAAGTTTTCTTCTTCCCACTTCTTTTCGAGCTTAAATAAGGAAAAAATTGTGAAATGTGCATTAAGTGTCCTTGATACATGTGCTCAAAATTGTGAATGTGCATTAAGTGTCCTTGATACATGTGCTGAAAAAAATTTAAAAAAAAAAAAAAAGCTTTTAACCATATTATAGTTGTTTCCCCTCACCCTTTATCCACTCAGAGTTGTATTTGGAGTGATTTGTGCATGTTTGATCAATGTTTAATCTATTATTTTCAAAATGCCATTTTGCCGATCAACTCCTGTTTTCACCGTCCCCGATACACACCCACTGCGTGGTACTTACTTCGTTCTCCAATTTTATTGTCTTAATTGGTGATACGTGTAGGAATCAGCAGCATAGTTCTCCTTTGGGACTTGTTGCTAGTAAAATATGCTTAAGAAAAAATACTAACTACATGTATTTATTATTACAGAAGGCAAATTGAGTCTAGTTTAGTTCCACCTTTGAAGGTTAGCCAGCAAAGGCATGATTCATTTGACTCCCTCTGATGTTGTGGCGTTTTCTGAAAGCCATGGCTCTTGCACAAAATCAAAAACAACAATGAACATGTAATGAGTCACACAGTTGTTCCACAGTTAACAAAGAAACCAAATGGACTATAGTTGTACAAAAAGAACAGACAAAAACATGGCACAAATCGATTGGATCTCGGAGGAATAAGTTAAAAGCTGACATTGATTGTGTGGGTATCTGTAAGTGACAGTGATGTGGCTGGGCCAGTGAAATAGGCCTGTCTATGAGAGGAAGTGGGCTTTACATGCTGAGAGCAGGATGACAGCGAGAGCAGGGCTAGACCGGTGATTACATGTGCTGCAGTGGGCGCTACCATTATCTGCGATCAACCTCTTTCCATTGCCCTTTGACCCCATTTATGCTTCAATGAGACACTGCCGCTATAGTTCCCACAAGATCACAAAGACATGACATAAGATGACAGAAATAGCCTGACAATGACATAATAGGTGGCCATGGCAATTAAACCAAGAAAGGCATTTTGGGTTGTGCAAAAGGTGATGGCAAAAAGGCAATTTTCCGAGATGCACATAATCATAAGACATTATTAACTAATGAGAGAAAGTAGAGGTCATTAGCTGTGAGTCACTGTAAGAACAAGATGTTGTACATAAGCAGAGTGGAGGAGCAGGCAGCCACAAAGCACAGATAACAGGTAGAAAATTAAGTGAAACTGAGATTCAGACATTTCTAATCGTCAACGATAAGGTCTTTTTCATGGAGAGGTATACAGCCAATCCTCTGTGGTAAAAGCATGTTGCTTTCCCTAATCTCAGGTAAAAATACATTTTATGGATAACAAATGGTCCATAGTTCATAGATATTGTGAGATGTAAAAAGGATAATTATGACAGTGTCATAACTTAAAAGTTATTTTCGTATATAAGACTCAACATTCCAATTTCAAAATAAAGAATACGCAGAGCACCTTTTATTATGTTATCCAACTTTAACAGGGAAAATTGTAACTCACTTTAAAATGTTCAGTGCTAGCACCAGCATATTTCTGAACATCCAACTACAGTGCATGTTAGAAATGACTAATGGATGATCCAGTGCCAGTTTGTAATAACTACAACATAACCTTAATAAAGCATGAACAAAGACTTAATTCATAATGAACAAATTGTTTATTAAAAATGATTTAGGCTTAATAAGTACTTCATTAAGAGGTTGGGGCTAAGAGTATTAATTAAGCAGTTGCTAAGCTGTTTAAATTGTTAATAAGCTGTTTATAATGAATGAAGTTCATGCTTAGTTCATGCTTTATTAGGCATTATAAGTGTTACATATGATTCTTTCCAATTTATTTTTACTCTCCTTAAAAAAACTATTTTCTTTATTTATTTGTAAAATTTGTCCCAATGACACTAAATTGGAGTATCCACAACAAGCAGTATTAAGAGCATTAAAAGAATAGACGGTATTTAGCCTCTCCTTTGTCATTAATGAGTGATTTAGCCCCTGCCAAAATTATATTGAGCACTGACCATGCATGTCACAATGAGCTCCACAGAAAGGGCCCAGCAGCTGCAGAAATGATTGTCTCTAAAAAACTCAAATTCAATTACCAGCTCCCTACGGGCCTCTGGAGGAGCCCAAATCACTGTCTCACTCCTAATCATGCCTCCAGATGAAAGGCAAGGCACCGGGAAAAACAATCACAAACGCCCAGAGAAATAATCACAGGAAGTGGAGGTAAAAATAAATGAATTACTTTAAGCAAAAGCTATGAAGTTGTTATTGTTTTAAAGGTGCACAATGTAACTTTTCTGGTAGGACTAAGCCACCTGCTTGTGTCCATGGAGATGCTTCCACAGTATGGCATTAAACATATCTATCCTGCAATTTTTCTTTTTTTTCTCTTTTTTTTATTGCAGGTGTTATTACATGCAATTAAGTGCTGGCTCGCCTCTCCACAAACCTGAACTGTAATTTGATTTGGTGGGGTTACATGCTTGTCTCCATGGAGATAGATGCGTTTCATGACATAGGTGATACATTTAAGGAGTAACAATAACATCTCAATAACATCTCCATGGAGACAAGCAGGTAGCAGACTATCCACCAGAAAAGTTACAATAAGTGCACCTTTAAATAAAAATGTAACTAAATACTACCAACCACTCTGAGCTACACGTATATATATTTCAAAGTTGCGAGTACCACTGGCCTAGTTTTTAAATGAAAAGTGCACCAAAAGCACGAGCCTTAAAAACAAAAGAGTAGTGGGTAAAGAGTTGAAGAGGAAAATCACATGTGTAGTACAAGCGCTACTCCTCTGCACTGGATTCTCTCAGGGGAACAGTGCTGTGTTTCAGTGGGGTCTCTAGAGATGTGCCCTGCTCCAGACCAAGACCACAGTTTAATACAGATCTAGCACTGTTGATGGAGTGTGTGCATGGTTTTCACAAATGAGGTGTAATGGTTAACAGCTTTGCCCGCATCACATTTTGATCTTGTCAAAGTCATTTAGAGGAACGCCAAGCTCATAAGGAAACCAAAGACTGCAGTGGAAGTCATTTCAGCAAAGCCTCATGGGAACAGTGGAGTTAACGATGCACACAGAAGTTGGAGGTTTTCCATTTCATCACATGGGCTTTTTATACCCCTCCTGTTTAGACAATAGATTAAATCAATTTAGTACATATCAATAAGACAAGTTGGGGAGTTTATACAGTCTGAGAAGTATTCTATTCAGTGGGGTATGCTAATATAAGATTCAGTTAAATAAGTTAATTCATTTTTGTCCAGACTTTGTTCCCTGATTGCATATGGTATATTAGATTTATGGTTTCTAATAAATTGCTAAAATAAAGACATTGAGTGCAGCCTTTTGAGAATGAGCTTGTGCTTCTTTTATTCCCTTTTTAATTATCTTGTCCAGATGAAATACTAGAAGACTGTTGGTGTTTTCTCACCTTTGCCAGAGTCGATATTGGCCTGTCATGTTGAAATGTCAATATATAACATATATTGTCAAGGGTAATCTACATATTGTAAAACAGACAGAGCTGGTCTATACTTAAGTATAAGTACAAAGTACATACAAGTATAAAACTGAACTGAATTCTGTTTTACCCCTCACTCAAGTGTACGTGGTGCTGCTGCGGTGTTCTTGGAGCACTGCAGAGGTGCCAAGGTGGTCTGGATTCACTTTGTTGGTTACTTTCCCAAGCTCACAAAAGAGCAGAAATATCACCTTTTCACCATGGTTTACAGTTTTTATGACCATGTACATGATAGACAGTCTAATTCTGCATATCTCCACAACAACTGGAATCTAATAAATTTTTCAACATAGTCCCATCTCTAATCCTCAACTATATTAAGCCATTATGGTTTCTCCATGTGCCCCCCTTTCCTCTATACATGCTTCATGTGGTGCGTATTTGAACACATTTAAACTTAGTTGTGGAAGAACGCTACTTCAGAGGCCTCTGTAATGATGCTATTAGTATGAGTCCAGACTGAGCCCAGGCCTGAGGGCACAGCTGCAGCACAGATGATTACCCTGGAGTTAACTGCTCCTGTATCATCCGTCACAGAGGCCAGAGCTGCACCGTCCAGAGCCCCTAAGCACAAACCCCAAGAGTGGGCCATTTACATCACCCTGTCACTTCACCAGGGCCGTAATCCATACACCTGCCCGGGACTGCTGCCTCCCTCTGTGGCCACTTCCTCAGCCTCCTGTCTCGCGATGGTACTGTTAAATTTAAGTGAGACAGCCTCGCTCTGACTAAGCACAAACGGGATATTATTCTCTTAAGATCCCCATGGTAAGCCACAGTCAGCATATTAAGGCGCAGAGATGGAAACTGCTGAGACACACACACCCAAAAGAGAAAGTGGTGATAGATTTTTAAGCCAAGTCTTTTATTCTTTATGAATCCCCACTGCTCTGTCATTATCAATTAAGGTAATGTAATATAAAGTCTCATATAATAGCGATCTGAATTAGAAAATGAACCCAGTTTTTTTGGGAAAGTAAAAGTAGAAAAGTAGTTATGCTGTGGTTTCTGATGAGAGTTTTATATTACTATAAAAATACAACCTGGGCATGCTCATTCTCATTGATAGTTTAGCATTGGGGTGGAGGGGAGATCAGAATTCTATGATATAGTTTGCTGTTTAATTGTCAAACGTATGAGGTTTTTCTCCAGTTTATACACAACTAGCATAAAGTTGTATTCTCTGTGTAATAAACTAAGGGGTGAAAATTTGTCTCCGGTCATCATCAGGGTTTTGATTCATTTAGGGTTTAGCTGTCCCTTCCTCTTGTGCCTATCATCCTGGTTCCTACATTAAACCTAAGGCCACACAACTGTTGTCAGTGAAACTGGCCCATAGGGGAGCAGATGGCAGGAGAGCAGCTACAGATGGGACGCTTTGGCCAGGACATTTAAGTTAGCGCAGAAACACCCTGATACTAAGTGAGGACGAATCTTTAAAGAACCGGGTGAGTCAGGACCTGGCGTGGAGGATGATGAGTGCATGATGAGTGCATGACGAGGTTATGAACAACTTGATGTAAAAAAAAAAAAACAGTTTGGTCTCAGCAAACTGTTTTTTTTTTACATCAAGTTGGAAGCTTTAATGAGCAAGTCAATGTTTTTTGGGTGGAGAAGAATCTACAATCAGAGATTTAGATGTAAATCAGAAAGAGTTAAATAGAATGACTAGAACAATGAGCAATGTTAACAATTAGTCAATTAGTTCAACACATCTTTGGTACCTTTAACTAGGCCAGCAGAGATATAATTTTATTAAGTCTGAAATGACAAAAACAATGCTTTTGACCCAATGAAATGGTTGATAGAAGAAGCTATTGTAATTACGTAAGGAACAAAGGATTTGATTGTGGTGTTAATCTTGAACACTTGAATTGAAAAATTGCTGCAATTTGCTTTGTGGTGGCAAATCAATATTACAAAATTGATTCGATTTTTTTTCTTGAAAATGAATTTCATTTTTTAATAATCAAACATTGCTGTATTTGTTATCTTCAGCATTTTTACACCCAACTCTAATTTTATTGCTTGTGCTTTTTACTTGATCCAACAATGGCAACTGAATGAACGCTGGGCACTTAACATCTAGTTTTACACTTGACTGATTGGCTGAAGGATACACACCGTTCATCAGAAGAATGGAGAATGACAAAAATGCTATATGGTTTCAGGCAAAGAATACAATATGTTTTGATCAAGATAGAATACATAGGTTTATACAGATATTTACAATAATTTCTACAACAAATACTTAAACAGCTGTATGTTAGTGATAAAACTGTCCAAACCCTCGCACACAAGAGTCAGCTGCATCTCCACAGAGGCACGTCAAACCAGCACACCTGATGCATCCAGCCCCCCAGATCACACATGCCCCAGCTCCCTATAGGAGCCAAAGCACGTTACGTCACATGACTGCCTCCCACTACCACTCCAGTATTTATAGACGGTGTAGAAAGGCTACTCTGTGCTCTGGCCTTTCTCTGAGATGGCCCTGTGTGCATGTGTTCTTTGTACTGGCAACGTCTCGTGAGTGGAGTCTGCAGTGTGCTGTAGAACTGAGGCTGCGTCACTCTCTACTCACTATAATGCAGTGCAGGGTGAGCAGAGAACAGTTATCATGGGTTAATTTTTTTTTTTTTTTTTAAGTGTGGATTGGCCTTTCTGGTGAAGTATGTTGAAAGAGCTACATCAGTCTAAGTCTTAACTCTTTAATAAAGTATACCAGGGAAAAAAATAATGTAAAGTAGTCCAGGTTTTAACAAGGTTTTTCTTGCCACTGGTTTAATAAAAATACATGAAAGTCTGAAACTAGACCTAACAAAACCGGCACATAACTCGACCAGTTGTAGTTCTTCTAGCTCATTATAAAAAAGCCACTTCTCTAACTAACTTCTCCAAAAAGTAAAGTCCCAACAATAGAGACACATTTTCACATATGCTTCCTCAGCGAATACAAACTCCCCTTTTAATTTCATCAGGAACAACAGGGAGAGCTCATGGGGTCCAGAATGAAATTGACTGCAGTGCAACACAGGTTTCATTTCCTGCTCAGACCGAACGAGAGAAAATGTTCTGTTTTAAACTACTGTACAAACTATCACCATGGCAACAGGATCTGCAACAAAACTGAATACTCACATGACCCACAATGCACCTGTTCACCATTTATTTACATATGCAGTCTGTCTGGTCTATGGGATTAATGGTATGGTAATTTTAGTTAATCATGTTTGGAGTTTTCCTTTTTTATATGGGGGACAATATATTATGTGGGGGCGTTTTGTGTTTTTTTTGTGTTAAGTTTATGTAAAATTTTATAATTAATAAGGAGATTAACTGATTTCTATTATGTGGTGTTTTAGGCAGTGTAGTCCTGCACTGTAACTAGAATTTTAGGTAATGTTTTGTGCTGTCACCAGCCCTCATTCACCTTTATCGACCTTAAGGATAGAAAGGTCAACCTGTATGTATTATTAAATGACTGGGTCATAGCGTGTTACATAATTAATCTCTTCAGAGGGCTCTAAACACACACAGCTTGAGTCTGTGCCGTGTATGTTGCAGCCATAAAGGCCTGCAGTCTTTTAGCGCACTTAATTACAAGGCCTCTCAGGGGGTATAACGTCAGAATCACAAATAAGGACCTCACAAGATCAGCAAAGAAACTGTAAGTCTGAAAAAATGAACTGCCAGTGGAAAATGAAGAGGTTAATTTGATGTACAAAGGGGCAAGGGGCTACAGAAATATTAGGCTTTTTTTTTAACATTTAGGGTATGTTTAAATACATACATTTGGGTAATAAATACTAAAGTCCATGTACTTTATTAGCAACAGTAATGGACCAAGGACAAAATATTGATTTGGACTTTTTTTTTAGCTACGGACTAAAAATACAGTAATGGAAGAAGAAA
>KN480705.1:0-19265 GCA_000787095.1 Periophthalmodon schlosseri
AAGCATGTCTGATGAATGCTTGTTTCTGTTTGCAGAAATACTGTTGAGGGCCTTTGATGACGGAAAATAGACCTACAGCCAGATATTGTGGAGCTCAACAAGTTGTCCAGGGAATGCTTGTTGAATGTGTATTGATATTCACAGCTATATGTGCAGTAATCATGTTAAAAATTGAGATCCAATGCACAATTAGACTTCAGATTTGGACAATGGTACATGTGGCTGTGGCTGCACTTTAATTAAAGGCTTCAGATCAGAGCTTGAGATTGAACGTCAAAAACAATTATTAGAAACATTTGCCATGTTTTAGCAGCAGTGGAAATCATACATAGAGATGCATTCGCCAAAATAATTGAAAAAAAAAAAAAAAGGTGAACCAGAACCATGGAACAACCCAATAAGCTGCTGGGACAGTCTATACTTTCAGAATACTTTTGAATGAATTGAACTTTTTTAATTTAGTGTCTTAATATCGCCATGACGACACAATCCCTAGCTCTATAGACAAAAAGATTGTTACAATATTTACAATATTTTAAGACAGCCTTACTTGAGATTCAATGCCTTTGCAAAATTCTTTTTACTTCTCCCTTTTGATTTTGGGTAAGTCGATCATAAATGTCATTGGATGCTATAAGCACACTGTGTATGGCTTTAAGCAGAATGGAGCAATAACTCTTGTCTCTATGCTTTAGATTTAACGGAGCCTTGTTTAAAGCAAACTAATGGTACTGCAGTATTAAATGTTTATTTTTTTCAGTGAATATACTTGTAAATATTCTACAGAATATATCATACATTCTTTTTAAAAACCCATTATTGCACATGTATGAGACCTGGATGTATTTGTCTCTCATAGGTCATTCATTTTATTTGTTATGCCTTTACAGTTATTGCAAGTGTGTCTGGGATTTTTTATTATTGTTTGACAATTTTCTGAATGCTGTATTTTTTATTTTGCATAATGTTGTGTATTACATGTTTAGAAAGGCACTTTTACTCTTATTGAGTATCTGATAAGTTAAAGTTTTGACCTTTTACACCATCAGACAGTTAATGTATTTTTTTTCAATGTGGTGGAAAGCGCTGAAATGTATTGGCAACTCCATCTGTGTGTTTTTGTGTGCTATATTATGTCCTTAGTTCACCAACAGGCCTTGAACATATTTTTTTTCCTATATTCATCTGGTTTGTCTATTGCTATTGATTGTTTTTATATAACTGTTGACTCAGAACAGTTTCAGGTCTGACTCTACCTTTCAACATGCTCAATCCAAAGATCTTTTTCCACATCTTTGTACAGTTTCTGGGCTTTGGTGTACATTTTTATTGACAAATATTACATTATGTGTATTGAGAATGGTCTCATGGCATATTTGCAGTGGTATTAGTCTGGTTTGAAATGGGCATTGAAAAGCCACAAATACAACTAAATCCAGAGAAATGATTTGCATCAAATGAATATCAGTGGAATATAATTAACAGAATGCTTTTTTGTTTTTTGGAAGAGACATAAGCTGTTGTTTTACTAGATGTATATTACAGATTTCCTTGTTGATAATGGTGTAAATACAAATTTCTATTTAAATACTACCTTGGCTATTGTGATTTTTGTCTTTGATTCCGTGCTATAAATAATTAAGATGAAAATAGAAGCAATGTCTTGGTGATCAATAATAACATTCTACTTAAACATTTCCGTCAACGGTTTCAATACAGGGAAAAAAATGCAACATCACTGCTTCTGAACACCAGAGGGAGCAGCTGTCTTGTGTCATCTTTCTGATCAGATTCTCAAGTTCGTACAGCTTGATTTTTCTTTTTCTGGCCACATGAAGGTGCTGCTAGGACTAAAGAATTCAATTGAGGCGCCAAGAAGAGTTTCTTGTTAGAAGACCCACATAAAATAATTTATTTAAATTATACTGCAGGCTCGTGCTCCTTACGTTTTGATTAATATTGCTGCTGGGTACCGGCAGGCTGCATGAACCTCGCTCCACAACAGGTGATTGAGTCACATAAACGTCTAATATTTACATTATATATAATATTTATATATTTGGAAAAACATGGTACCCGTTTTAAGTGCGTACATCTATTTGGCCTAGCCTATATGATGTGTGCTTTCTTGTAGGCTAGAGGATCTGTGCGTCACTTTAACCTCTTTTAACTAGTAGCAGTGTAGTAAGGATTGCTGAAAGAAACGTCAAACAAAAGTAAAGCTTAAGAATAAAGCGCACTGTGGGAATGTGTCCGCCAGAGCGTCTCTGCCTCTCTCTCGGAGCTGGCGTGGTTCCCGGCCCATCTGCGGCCTGGCCCGTGGATTACTGTTTGTTAATGTTTCAATCAGCTGTGTGTTGAGGAATGTGGAGCTATTTAACCTGAACTTCCCCAGGTGTGCCGAGGCGCCGCTCAGTCTGGGCCCCGCCGCCCTCCCCTGCCCTTGGCACAAAGCTATCACACAAACACAATCACACACTGGCCACGCCGGGCTGCAGCTGTGCGCATCGCACCGCAGGGAAATGGGAAAAACATTGCACCAGGGAGACGGAATAAATCTTATAAGTGATCGCCACAGCCACTTTAACTCGTGCATTGCCAGACACTAGAGATGTGCTGGGCTTTATAAAAGCAACACTCTTGATTTTGGTTAGTTTTTCTGTTACAATAAACTTTGTCATTGTGCATGCGCACTAAAATGAGACCTCCTTGTGTAATCTGATACATTAATGAGCTAAAGAGGAGCAAATTACAAATTTAAATGGCCACAAGTCAATATGGTGACCACCAGCTTTGGTTTTACTGTAAGTCACATCTATCGAGTGAGTTAACAGTCTTTCACAGGTGTAACACTTGAAGGTGACAACAACTTTACACTCCTTGACAACATAACATGAGTGCAGTAAAAAGTTGGGTTGTAGAGGCATGCTGACTATAGGCTAGGCTATAGTAGAGAAAGACGTGACACACGTAGTCATGTTAAAAAATAATTGTCTTGTTTTAATAAAAACACCAATAGGTACATTGTAAGAAAACAATATGTTCACATAATGGCATTGTAATATACAATACAGTTTGTCACTCAGAATTCTGAGAAAATGTACTAAATTCTTTTACAAAACTTCTCTATAGGTTTTAAATGTGATACAAGAGAGTAACAGAAACATTAGCTTTCTTTCAAACTAACAAGATAAACTGACGTCGCTGGTTGCACTGATCTGATTTGGTCCCCGGGCTAACCCAGTCTATTTGGACAGTACTGGTCCATCTACGTCTTCATCTCTTCTGTGGTGGTGTTCTGGGAACCCTCGGAACAATCGAGAGTCCACAATAAAGATGTTCATACACACACACACACACACACACACACACACACACACACACACAACTTTTAACACTAGCTTTTTGGGAGTTGGAAACGTCCCTACACAGTTCCAAGTGCGCGCTGAAGTGAGCGCTCACATCTTCAGCCTTGTTTGTTCTTCGTGGTGCTCGCTGTGGGGGGTGACGGGGCGATACTCCTCGCTTAGCGGCACATGATTCTGTCATCTGAGCATCCATTCTGTGAACAAACATTACACATATTAAAACAACTGCAAATTACGCATCACTTCTAAAATTAAAATCAGCATTACGTACAACTTCTACGCATACATAGATTGACATTTACCTCTACAGAGATGCTGGCCAGCTCTGCGTTTAAAGTTGTGAGGGGCGTGCGTGGTACGCTGCTCCCGGAGTGCTGACGGCTCTTCTCGGGCTCGTCCAGCTCAACCTGAAGGTCCCAGATGTAATCTATGACGTGTTGGAGGATCTCCACTTTGCTTGCCTTCTTGTTGGTGGGCAGCGTGGGTACCAGCTCCTTTAGTTTGCTGTAACAGCTGTTCATATCTTGAAGAAACATGCTCATTTGCTCGTCCAGCAGTGGGATCTTGCATTTGGAGATGGCCAGGCTTTGGTCAGAGAGGCAGCGCACCACGTCTTCACCGCCAACCTTGGTCTTCAGGGCACATGTAGATCCAACAACCTTCATGATGGTTTGTTAATTGATTTAGTTTCCAAAAAGGGAAGAGTGCAGATAGTTCTCTTTCCTAGTAGGCAGCTTAGGTAATGTTGACAGTTCGTGAAGTCCACATGGGTAGCTGCTTCTTTTATGGCAGTAGGGCGGCGTGGGCGTGTCAAAACTGGCCTGTTTGAAGAAGCTGGACCAATGAGATGTCCAAGCCTGTATTGGTGGGCTGGTCCACAAAAGCGCTCCTAGCCAACCACCATCCTCGCCTGGTTATCGAGATTTACAATCTGTTTTAGAGATGGCGTTACAAATGGAAACAAATGTGTGTCTTTTATGGGTAATATGTGGGAATCCAGCTGTCCGTGGCTTGGGGACTCTGCAGGTGTAGATGGCCTGGGGACAGTGGAGGGGTGCTGAATGCCTGCCTATGGACTCAGAGAATGTGTGTGGGGTGGGAAGGCATGAATAGAATGAATGGCTGATGATAATTAGGCTACAACAGTGCCCTAGATTTCCCCTCACCAGAGTTAGTGCCATTGCAGATGTGCATGACTACAATACGATAGAAGTAAAGGTGTAGCCTAAATGTGGTGGTTAAAATAAGCACTTTGATTTCATTGTGTGCATTGCTTTTCTGTGCAATTGCACAGCTGTTTGGACCAATTGAATACTGTATGTTTCAAAAACATTTATGTTGAATTGGGCATTAGGGTATATTGGTTATGCACTTGTTGGATGTTGAATTTAAATTGGTAACCCATATGAAAATATGTAAACCTTTTTTATAATTTCCATAACAACAGTTAGGCTAATACTATGCTACATCAACTTTGGACAATGCATAAACACAGGGAAAAAGAAATGATTTGTGCATTCACTTGTGGAGTTTTTGTTTTGGATGAAAAGAAAAGCAGCTACTTTTGACTAAAGTTCACATTTTTTTCTTAGTAGACAGCTAAGTCCACACCTGAAAATGTCTATAAAGTTCTTTTTAGTCGTCTCTCTGCTTCACAGATTCCTTCACATGTTTTGCAGTGTGTGCTCAGCCTTGTGTGCTCTCATCACAGCGCTCTGCTCTGAGTCTTCCCCCCAGATTGTCCAAACAAGCTTGAGCAGACTGGCAGGCGCCAGCGCGGTGACGTCACCCATTCATCCGAGCCTTGACGCCTGTCAGCCTGGCGCCGCTCGGGCGGTCTCCATGGAGACGTCAAACACCCTTTCCCCATTCACCTGCACGGCGCCCAATCCTGGGAGCCAGCTCCGCGCACCTGCACAGCGCACGGACGCGCGCAATTACGCACACACACAGTAGGTGCTTTTTAACTGCAATAACGGCGCATTCCTCTACAAAGCCTCTGTTACAGATGTCCTCGCAGTCACCTTACAGGTAGCAGCATTCAACACAATGAGACAGGATTGTTACTCTGAACTTCTTGATATTGTTGCCAATTAAAAAAACGTTTTTATTTAGCCAACAAAAAGTCAATAAACAAATTGATTTTGAGCATCTTGCTGGATTAATACATTAAGTAAATTAAATAGTTTATATAATAGTTTATATATTTTTTTCAGTAGCCTAACCAAATATAGGCTTATGTATATTACATATTAGATTCTTAAAGTTGTCATTATGCATCACTGCAAAGATGTAAGAGTCACTTCTGAGTGTGTTTTGCGGTGGCCTATGTGCAGATTGATTAGAAAAATTGTGTCACAAATTTTAACAACCACTGTTTCTTTTCAATCATATAGGAGACTGTAAAAGTTGTTTCTTTCACTTTTTCTTCTAAGCTCCCCCCTCCCCCACCCCTGTCCTCGGTCGCAGCTGACGGCCAGGGGGGAGGAGAGAGGGAGGGCTAGTGGGCAGAACAATGGGAGTGCGGTGCTGGGATTGTGGGAGAGAATCTAGGCTGGAGCCACAGTGTCTGGAGCGCCCCTCCACTCCCCTCATCCAGCTTTTGTTCCGCTGCAAAAGCTATCAGCACTTCCTACTGACACCAACAATAACTCCACAGCTGGGCCCTTTTTAGCCTGTTTACAGCACATCAAGGCGAGAGGAGAGCCAAGACACGGACAAGATCATGTAGAAAAGTGAAACATATTAGCCCTGGATTTGAGCTAACACAGAACCAGTGGTCTGTCTTCGAGCCACTGCTCTCTGTTAATGCAGCCACAAGAACCTTTTCCCATAGGAGAGTAATAACCACATTATAGCAGGCAGGAGTCAGTCTTTGATGGTCTATTGGTGTAGTCAGCATAAAACTGATCATAAGTTACAGAGTACAATTGACATGTGTTTTGTTATGGTAAGTATATATTTTTGTCAAACTGGACTGAACTTATTTTTTCACAGTGCTTGCTTACCCTTGTATAATTAAGATCTTTTTTTTTATGTATGTCAATGGTTATGTTTCCTGTTATGCTGCACATTGCCAGTCCCAAGCCTGGACAAACTCATCTCACTACAGTTGACCCCTTGAAGTCCAAAACAAACACTTGAATTTAAGCCTTTTTTTTCTTTCCATTACACATACTGTTTTTCAGAATAAATAGGTCCAATTGTCAAAGTGGAAATGTATCAGCTAATACGCCCTCTTTATCTCTACAGAAAATAACTTACCAGAGCAAAGCACAGGAAGCTACACAGGGAAAAGTTGGTGCATGTGTTCATGTGAAGGAAATGGGACATACCAGCAATTCTTTCACACTTGTCTCCTTAAACGGCTGTGCAGGGGACAATAGGAGGTATACTACTTCCTGAAACATGAAAAGTACAAATAGTTGCAGATTAAATGTGTTCTTAGACAGAGACCACCACTCTGCATATATATTAAAAAAAAGAAAAAGAGCTGATATCTGGTATTGATCTTTGTATTTGCAACAATTGGCACTTTTCATACAGTCAGACACTCACAAACACATCAGGCCATCTGCAGGATTAGTTTCCAGTTCCCTGTCAGGCTCTTCCTGTTTGCTTGATAATGATCACACCTGTGCGCAGGTGTGTGAGAGCGCAGAAAGGAGGGGGCAGAGGGAGAGAGAGGAGGGAGGGGGGGAGTGAGGGGGTAATGTCACATCTTGCTGAACCTGACTCATGACTGACTCCTGGCCCTCGCCTTTTGAGTTTGAGTATTGCAATGCAGCGAATGTTTGGATCAATCAATCAATGTTTATTTACAGAGCACTTTACAACAACATAGGGAAGACCAAAGTGTTTCACAGGTGTGGGAACATATCAAAAACACACTAGAGCCTCAAAATCAAATACAAAATTGAACGCAATAGTGCAACTGTGAAGGAGTAGAACATGTAATGATATGTATATTATAAGGGGAGCATAATGTATAATGATGATTTTATTAAACCATAGTTGTATTAAGTAAATACATTTGTATCAAAAAATAAGTTATCCCTTATAGTTTGGAAATCTGTAGTTTTCTTAAAACTCCATACAAAAAGTTTGAAAGTAGGATATCTATCAACATTCATCAATCAAAGTTACTTTATTACTTTTTATTACACTATTACATTTTACTCAGTGAATTGTGCAATATTTGTTGACCAATTAGTTGTCACATTACCCATTGTATTACATATTAAACTCTTGTGTTCCCTTAAAAAACAGCAAGACAAGTACAAGTGTATATGTGTGCCTCAAACCCAGTGAGTGAGTTGCATCAGGTAAAGTTTGACATTTGTGATTGTTACATGAATCATGCCATCTTTAAGTTGTTCTGGGAAATTCTTGGCAGCAGGTTTTGAACAGATGACTCTACAGCTGTCAGTTGGAATGCCAGTGATGAACAGATTAAACCAGATTAAGAAAGTGCTGTACTAAGTAAACTAGTGATTGTAGGAGGTGATTTGGGCCAAATTGTCTATATGTTTTACATACATAAAGCCAGACCAAATGCCAGCTCATAATAATGTAGCTTGACACAAAGTATTTGACTGACAGTCTGAAGGTTTTGGCATTTCCCTCAGGAATGCTACAGGGAGTATTTTAAAATCTGTTGACTTTGTGTCTGTGTTTGTGTTTAGGCCAGGCCGCTGCAGTGGTGTGCCCTGGTGTGGCACTTCCCTGGGCAGTGTTATGGTCGTGGCTGGGAGTCACTTCCTGTGGGAGTCCTGCTTCACCCTTGTGTCATATCATCTCAAGTACAGACAGCCTGGAGCCTGGACACAGGCCTGATGATTGTGTGTGCACTGTGTAGGCAGAAAGCTGCAAGAGGTTTCTCACAGCAGATGCCCAACAGAAGAAGGTCATGTATATGGACTTCCACCATGCTATTTAACTTAAATGTGCTGCCATCATAACATTTTCCACTCTCATCAACTCTGGGCTAAAAATGGCCAAACACTGTTTGTTTGGGTGATACCTCTTAGGGGTCATCTTGGTGGAGCCCTGAAACTCTGACAGGGCAGGTATCCATTAGGGTAATGCCCATTCAAAGCTACCCGCTCTACCCTGGCCATGTGAGACTGTCACAGATTGCCTGCTCATTTTTGGTTTTGGTTTGATTTGGCCTCATTTCAAGCTTGATTATCCTTTTGTCTATTGTTGTGCTTAGTCTGTAGGTATATTTAGTTTGCAGCTTCTGATATCCCTGCTCATCATTCATTCACACAACACTTCTAAATCACAATCTTGGATCTATTTCTACCATAGTTCTTTTTGCGACCTGGACCTGCCTGGCATCTTCCTTCCCTTCAGTCTACAGATCTTGGAACCAGGTTTGTGACAGGTTTGTAACGTTTTGACTGTTTTATTTTGACTGCCTTAGGGAGTGGCATGTTGAAAAGGCGAGGTTGAACAAATCCTATCACTTCCGTCAATCAAGGTCCCCACAAGCAGCCTGCTGTCTGTTATTACAAAAGTTCCCCACAAGCCTATGTCCCCCTTTAAAGTTACTGTGGAATTTAGGGATCCTTTTAGTTTATATAAATGACCAAAACACTATTTTTTATAGCATCCCAATGCTCTAGATAAACTTTCCCCCTTAGTATGTGTGTTCATTGAGTGGCCGTACTCCCCACTCCACCCCTGTAACCATCTCCCTCCGCCTGGTTCCCACACACACTATCAAAGCCCTTTAATGGCTTCTAATTAGCTCCCCATCTGCTGGTGACAGCGCACTGGTGGCATGCTAAAGCACCCATTGAGAGCATAGGCATTGTGCGCTGGAATACTTTCCACTCCAGTGGCAATTGCCTGGAGAGAGAGCTTTAGTTGCGGGGTATGGGGGAGCCGAGGTGGAGCTGGGTGAGGAGGGGTGAGAGCTGTCCACTGTTTTCTCGGCTTCAGGTTTGGGGGAGGGCATGTGTGGGGGCATACACAATGAGAGACAGTGTTGCAGCCTGTTGCAAATCTAACAATGTCCAACTCTTTCCGTTTGCTGGTCATCAACTCCCACAACCTTCTCAAGCCCCCTCAAAACTCCACCCATATCAACTCTTCATGATGATCACAAGAGAGAAGTTCCACTTGTAATAGAGCCTGACGAGATGCTCATCATCTCAGCTTTCATTAACTCATAATGGCATGAGTGATTCCTGGTTTTATTTGGTCAAACGTTGTTCAGTGATAAATTATTGTTATTATTATATCACATGATAATATATTATGGCAATGTATCAAGAAGGAAGTCAAGAAAAAAAAACATTTATGCATTTAATTTATTCCATTGTCTTCATTGTTTCAAATAAAATAATATATTTAAAATGCCTCATGCCAGTACAGTACAGTTAGTTTTAGGCCTGTCAGGCCTGACCAGACTTGGCCAACGTGGAATCATTTTTTGTAGTATTTGCTGTGAAATGTATTATCCTATTAATACAAAAATATTATCTCATATGTTATTGTCACAAAAGTAGTCTGGCATAAGTCAAACTTTAGATTCCCTCCAAACCTGTTGAGGTGCCCATTGTCCTGTACTCCCAGTGACTCCCTTGGGACCAGGACAATGGCTCCTCCTTTTGAACGTGTAGATGGATCCTAATGAGGCCAGTTCGTTAGGGAGCTGTCAGTGTGATGGAGTTGTGTTTGCGTCGTCCTCGGGGCCTCCTCATGAGGGGACTTCCAGCAAAGCCCAGCTCACTGGAGGCAGAAGGGTCGACCAGCTGTTCTCAGCTGGAGCCTCTGATAACTGTGGAGGAGCTCAGAGATGGACAACAAACAAGTAACTGCCACTACTGACACTGGAAAATCATCCATACAAGAGTCACTTTGTTCATTGGTCAACCCCATACACTGAAGGCTGTTTGGCTCAGCTCAAAACTTGTGAGCAGCTAATAACCACAATGTTACAGGATATATTTTGTTCATTTTTATAATTTCACTTTTCACTGTCATTGTGCTATTGTCCTGAAACGTAAATGTATGTTTACATTATAAGGTCATGCTTTATTATATATTATTAATCCCTTGTGAGGCAAATTCATTCTCTGCGTTTGACCTACCTTCCAATGCTACTGGGGCAGTTATACAAATGTACTTTTTGCATACAGTTTTGAAGAATGCTATTGCTATGTTCCTGAGTCCTGACACAACCACTCTGACCATGACCAAGTTTTGAATGACAAGAATGTGTTGGCTATAACCAAACATTTGAGACATAAAATCCAGGGGAAAAACATTGTAAGATAGTGTTAAGAATGTGTTCAATGTGAAATCAGGTTTTTTTCAGCTTTGGATCCCAAATTATTATTATAGTTATATGTGTTATTAAATAACCTTTTATTTATAATGGTCAAATATTCCGGCTGTGGTCCACAGTGTTAAAAGAAAGATAATATCACAACTTAACAACTCCAAATGCCCTTCATTCTAGTGTCTTTCAGTTACCATGGCAACTTAATGGCGCACTTTGAAATGACAAGTAAATCCCTGTATGTGGGAGACAAATAATGTGTCACCTGACCTTTCTGTCCGTGCACATCCCCACAGCTGCACAGAGGCGTCCACTCAGTGCGGCCAGGGGACATGGGAGCCAGAGCCCAAAGATGGAGCGCGAACAGTGTGGCAGCTGGGGCACTCACAAAGCCCCATTCAGATAGCCAGGGCCTGGGGACAATGGCTGAGCGCTCTCCTTCACTCCTTCCACCCAAAGATTAATACTTCAGATGGGCTTCCCGGTGGCAGGCAGGGCTCAAAGGAGAGAGAGCTGCTGTTTGTCACTGGGTATTGTGCGTGCCGCCTGAGAACCAGCGTCCTGGATGGACCCTGACAAATGAGAGCCACCATTGACAGTGAACAGATTGCGCTTGACACTTTTGTTTTGATTGTGCCTGGGATGAGTTTTTGTTTCTCTATCCTGACACTCTTGACATGGAAGTCCCACCTCAACAGTCCCGGGCTGTGATCTGAGCATGCTCAAGTTTCCCCCTCTTGTTTGTCATAGCTCTATAGAGGGCCTAACAGTAAGAGGAAGTTAATTGAGTTGGGTGTGGGAATCTGTGTGTCTATTCAAAAGGCTACGCAGGTGCGACAGGTGTAGGTGTGTGCATTCGTGTCACAGTGAATAGGGCTACAGCAGAGTTATTGTAATGTTTTCTATGCTCATGTCCTCTGAACACCTGACCTCAATAATGTGTTAAAAGAAGCAGCGAGAGCCAGGGGACTGCAGTAACCAGAGACCTGGAGGTGACTCTTAGCAAATGCAAAGGCAGTGGGTTGTGTCTTGTATCCTCCACCCCCGAAGCTCCTCTGCTCTCTCCAACCGTGTGAGTGTGTGAGTGAGTGAGTTGCAGGTGTTTAGCCCCCAGCAAAGGCAGAATTTCAGGTTAAATAGTAGGAACGCTGCCCCGCCTATACAGCGGGAACTAGAGGTGACCACAGAGCACACACAGCGTCACACCTGCGCACCTGGCCTGCTATAGTTGTTTGTTGTCATAGGCATATCATATGATCAGCTTGTTGCAAAACAGGAAATAAATACATAACTGAATCTCCCTAGAGGCAAGTGCGGACTTAAATAGAATTTTCAAGTACTTTAAACAGCTGTATTTTTGATTGATGATTGAAGATAATTAGTTACTACTTAAATTCACATTGCTGACTTATGACTTATTTCAAACTAAAATGTGGAGGGTTTTTATTTTTTTGGATTAGCTACTATGATAATAGGCAGCATGTGGACAGTTGTGAAAGGCTCAAGGTTCATTGCCTGCTACCAGCCTTGTATATTGTTGCACTGTCCTTATTGGGCAAGCAACAAAACTATGAATTAAATTAAACAAATCATGAATATTTGTTATAATAAGGTGTGTTAAATAGGGCATGTCAACAATACCTCCTGCCAAGGGGCCCTGCAGTCTGTAGTAATTATCAGTTTGCCCCATGACCTGTGGGTTGACTGCAGTTTGTAACTATTGATTATCCTTGGCTAGTGACGCTAACGCTAATGATTCACTTAGTGTGTACTGTAGACGGCTAAGAGTAAAACACATTGTAATCCCTTCAGTTATGTTGGCATGCTAATTTGTTGCTTTTTGAAGAACCAGCTCTATAGCTTATATTACAGCTGTAGTTTATAATTGAACATTTTAACATGTTTGAAAAGAGATATTTTTTACGCATGCTGTTTTTGTACAAATTACATTCCCAAATATATTCTTTTGCCTCATTCTTAACACTGACTGTTTTATTCATGTACTGATACATTACACATGCCTACAGCCCTAAATGTTTCTTACAGTAACAAAGGAGGCCATCTGCCATCTGTGCTGTCTGTATTGCTGTTATTGGGTAGACCAGCCATTCTCACGATAGAGGAATGTGCCCTTCATGTAAACATACATCGACCCCCTGCAAGTGCCACTGACTGGGTTCTCTCACGCCTGGGTGTCCTTCCATTACCCACCCTCCCCCTGATGCCACCCTGCCCATACATGCACCTCAGTGGTTCCCACGTCTAACCCGAAAGACACCCAGTTGAGACAAGCACCCTTCTTTCTCCACTAAGGCCCACTTCCAGGAATCTGCTTGTGTGGAAGTTGGAAGCAGCAGAAGGTGCCCTACTTTCAAACTTCATTCTTCTCCCAGGAATTGTTTCAGGGAGCGCTGACAAAAGCAGAACAGGTCAACAGGAGTGTGCGTGTGTCACTTTGATTATGTGTGTATGAGTGTGCACGTGAGGGAGGGCTGCAGGATTATAAAGAGGAAGTACACACTCAGAGAGACATTCCTTTGCGGCCCCTCCCTGTCCCCTCTCTGTACTGCCTCGGCTGTGGCGGGCCCTGGGAAAATCAAACAGGTGGTTTGGGCCTGGTAGGAAAGCTGGCCAGTCCAGGGTGGGCAGGCCTACAGGCTGCTGGGGGCTATCAAAAGCTCTTAGAGCCAGCTTTAGGCCAGCACTCTGAATGGCCCCGGGCTTCATTATCATGTGAATTCTGGGAACTGCCCCGGGCCCCCAGTAACACCAGTGAGCTGCCCATATGGCGTTCGCTTGGCAACTAGGGAGAGTGGCCCCCTGCCTCACCCCACCCAGCCTTAACTCACTGTGTCCCTCTTCTATCCACTCCTCCATTTCAGTACTTCTCATATCAAAGGACGACAAGGAGAAGAAACCCCCCCAATTTTATCCATGGTCCACTCCTGGGGGTGGACCACACAGAGTAACAGTTAGCAGTCCTTAGGGACCACACCACTGCCCCGTAGGGCACTGGCTGATAGCTCGCTCACAGTGGATTTAACCATTCAATTAGCATTAAAGACACATTCATGAGCTGTCAATCCAACATCAGCCTGGACTTTAACAAATAGAGCTGTAGCTTGTGCACTTTGTAACAGTCCCATTGTCCAGGTGCAGAGGTAAAGCTATTGTGCTGTGATTTACAAGCAATTGTCTAATTCCTGTCCCCTAAAATGTATTATAAGATGGAAGATAAATGTAACACTGTCTCTATAAAAAAGTGTGTATTTCTTTAGTAATGTTTTAAAATGTGCCTAAAACATATAAGCTCTATATCTTAGTACAGTAAAACATCATGAATACTTAATTCATTCATACTTAAGATCAAGCTGTGAAAATACAAAAGTGGTGCAGTGTTTTTGGTACAATGTTGCACAACATACGCTCTTGCAAAATTGTGAATCATGACAGGGTGCCATTCAGTTTTTATAGATATGCATTCTCATAGCCATAAAAAAACACTCCCAAAGTCCAATGAAATCAAATGTTGTCAGTTATCTATGAATGTTGCTATAAAAGGTCGAAATATATGAATTAAGCTATACATGGCTATTTACTTTAATTTAGACTATTGCGTGGAAAGCTATTACTACAGTAAAGTATGCTAAAGGCACAGACTGGGAGTGCCTTTAATGCATGTTTGTTGAAGAGTAATAGGTGCAAAGTCAGATTCCTTTAACATCCAAGACAATTCTCTCCATTTCTGTAACATTTTTTAATTAGTATTCATGTCTAAAGTGAACAATAACTATGACACACAAACCCCTGTGTGAACCATTGAGTTAAATCCTGTGATCTGGCCTGATGCGAGGACACAGAGCAGAGGAGATGTCACTTCACAGTCCTTCGGGAGCACTCCCCTCGGCCACCTGCACCATAGTGGAACATCAGCAACAGGAAGCGCCTTATGTGCCACATGAGCTCATACTGATGCAGCTCTGGATGGCTCCGGCATTGTTCATTGTAATGCAGGAGAGTGTCCGTTTGTCTGCACATGTGCAAGCCCAGGGAAGTAAGGAAGCACACATGTGAATAATCTAGTCAGCTTACTTCATGCTTGCACCTGCGATGAGAAAAGGCAAGGTATGGAAAACAGGAGGAGGGAGGGAGGGGAGAGGGTGTGATGTGACTTGTGAAGAACTCCACTGGTGATTCATGCCGTTACACATGGAGACCCACACTCCCCGAGCAGCTGGGCCAGCCACATGCACACTATGATTTCACAACATCTACTATGGCGTCCTTGGAAATTCCTTTTTTTCACCTTCCCTCCTGTCAGCGTGTTATCCTGACAGAGAGGCAGGTGCACTGCTTACTCACCCCTCTCTTCCCCGAAAGACTGGCTCGGCTGCACATTGCACTGGGGCGTTAGTCAGCTACAGAAGCGAAACCACAGCCGTCCCAGTCAAGTGTTGATCATGCACACAGGAGGCTGTTGTTGTTATCGCTGGGATCATCACTGCTGCTGCTCTTCCCTCAGGAGTTCACTGTCAGCTGGGCCGGCCGCAGCAGGACAGTGACGCAGCACTTTTACAACTTTGGCTCTTTGACTTTGCTGTGTCACTCAGTGGGTTTACATGCTGCTAAAATCAATGTTTGATGGACCTCGACTAACATGTGCTGCTAGTCCAGGGGCAACTTCCCAATATTAATTATAACTTTAAAAAATTATTGAGAATAGATCTGATGATTTGTTCATACATGTTCTTCCAAATTTGAATCAAATTCAAAAACTGGCCTTTGTAGCCACAGCTGCCCTGAGGCAGAAGGACGGAAGCGAGGTTGCCAATCTGAGCCGTCATCCCCTCCGGCAACCCACAATCGTTCACACACTCACCACATCATTACTAAGCAAGGCGGGCCTTGCCTAAGGACGCAACAACTTGATCCTCCAACCTTCGGGTTGGTGGACAAGTGCTCTAACTACTCAGCCCAAGTCAATGCAAATTAAAGCATTGTGCCCTGACGCACATTCAGACATTCAACTTATTAGAATAAAACACACATTTGATTGGGAGCATTTCTGTTGCCCTTAAAATGATCTCATAATGTTGTAATGTTACAACTTATGGGTATGTCCCCATCTTTCTAGGATTCCATGCACTTATCCAGCTGTAAAACAAGGAAGCATGTGCACTGTCCCACCCACGGTGACGTGTGCGTGTGTGAATGTGTGTGTGTGTTTGTGCGTGTTTGTATTTGGGTTATGATTCATCCTGCAGCTGCCCCCTGTCCACTTTGTTTACAACAAACATGAGCGCATAGTTATGAGAGAAGAATGCATTCCACTTTGTAAGCAGGTATGTTTCAGGAGTAGTGAGGCAGATTTGATGTTTCTGCAGTATATGTCCTTCCACCAGCTTATTTAGTATTCCCTTTATCTTATAAGTATTCAGAGAAATGTTAATGAATGGTTTATTACATAGCCGGAAGCATTCACAATATTGACAAATTCTGTGGCTCCTTGCTGGCTACCATGGTAAGGTGAACTTTATGATAGTGAACAGTCATTTACTGTAAGCCTGTATGATGTCAGATCACCTGAAAACATAAGGACATACAGCTCCCTGTCATTGTGTAAATGTATTATTAGTTTGTAGATTTTGTTCTTTCCTTGTTATTGCCAATAAGCACCATCTGGACGCAATTTAAATCATGCAGACTATTTCACTTTTGCCAAACTGCCATTTTAAAAACCAAAACTGTGCTCATTTCTGGCATCACCATTTGGCTAGAAATATTTTTTTCTAAAATATCACAGAAATAAAACATTTTACTGATACGCACAGCCAAGCCCTTACTAACATTGGGCATTGTTCAATATGTTTACACACAAATATAAAATACACATTTTTCAAGTCATTACAATCTATTTGTAAGCTCCTCATTGGAACTAGCAGGGCAGTCATTTATATTTCACCTGGATAAGGTCATTCATCCTCTCATACAAGTGGAATATGAGCTTATGGAAATCAGCAGTTAGCAGTTATCTATTAATCAATAATAATAACTTTATTTATTCCCAAACAATGTAACCACAGTAGCAGATGAAATACTGATACTGCTAGACAAACATGATAGCAGTTTGCAAAGGAAGGTTAAAGTAAGTCAACTTGACAAAGTTTGGAAACGTTTAATTTCTGATCCAAGAGGCTTCATCAGTTCTGAGGCCACACTGGGGATATTTGGGGACTAGTCTAAATATCCTTCTGAGGGGAGGAGGTACAGAAAAACTATACACTTTTTCTTTACAGTAAGGAGTGTTCATCCTAAACTTTGTCCATCTGACATAATTTCACCTTATTTTGCCATGGATCATAACTCTGAACAGTTACACAGACATGCCAATTACATTTTTCCAGAATCGTTCCACCCTAATAGCTTCAGTATAGAGCATCATCATTAGCGCTTTAGCCGTTGACTTAGCGTGAAACAAATATGGCAGCAGTGTGTATTGTCTCACCAAGCACTGGGGTCCTAATCCTGATCCCACCCAAACTTCACATACAGCATGTCTTATCCCTCTTGGCGCTAAAAGAAAGTAAGAGAAGAGAGAGGCTGAGGAGGCTTGATTTGGAGGGCTAAGTGTGCATGTGTGTGCGTGTTGGAGAATGAGAAAATGAGAGATTCCTTTCTTTTGGGGACCTTAAAGATGTGTTTCCCTCAGATGTTGGCTCTTCTTCAGATGCTAATGGTTGGCCCTCTATTCCCAAGCTGGGCCTTAGCATAACAATGCAGTGGAAGTGAAAGAGCTAACCGCTGCTTTCTTTAAGGAGCCAAAGCTGTGTTCTTTCTTGTGGACTAATGCCCCTCTGGCTTTTTGTGCGCCGCAGTGAAAGGGATGTGGAACGCGGAGAACGCAAGGTGAAGAAGAGACCTTGGGAGGCTTGCATCAGTCAACGGAAAAATTTGAACAATAGTAGGGAATACGTTAAAAAACACATAGTAAAATGTTTTTCTAAAAAAATTGTTGTCATAAAATCACATAAAAACTTTGGCACTGCTTTATGAAGTTAAAGTTAAACAATTATAGGAATGACCTCTTCTAATGTCATATCTGCTGACCATGTCCAACCAGGAAGAAAACTTCTAACGTCAAACTAGGAAAAACTTGACTTGATTTTCATCAAAATCTTATAATCTTGTAATATGTTTTAGTGAAATGTCTAACCTGTCAAATGCACTTCAAGCCAAAGAAAAGCGCTTAATTCAATAAAGCAATCACAGAATGTTGAGCAAACCCCCCAAAGAAGTGAAGTCATTTTGATGCCCATATATAGAGAAGTATTGTAGTTTGCCCGGCCCTGATCCAGCCCAGATGATGACCACACTCAGAATAAATACGTACAATATTATCAACTATTTCTTTTCAAATCTGTGCTGAATTATGACTGCACAGTGACTGTCTGAAGCCACATGTTATGGCTGGGAGTCCCGTGCTGCCTCTGGGACACTGACAGTCCATTCTTGTGAGGTGGAAGACCTTGACAAAGCCCTGGGTGTGCGGACCCGATAGCCTCAGATATCCGAACATATGGTTTTCACTTATCAGAGCTGAAGGATGAAGTAGATTGTCAGTACAGAAACAGCAGGAAGACACTTGGATAATACATATGTCACGTTTTACTCTTATCCATGTTTGTGCACAAGTCAGTCTGTTCCTTTTGCTCTTCGAAATCTGGAAGGAGTTGAAAGGGCATCATTTTCTCGTTTTCTGAGATGTGGTTTCAAGGCTGGCTGGCACTTTTTTACAACGGTGCAGAAAGAGAACATAAAACATTGTCTGTGAGCTGGAAATACATGCACCAATGTGGCAACCAGACAGAGTCATGGACTTTAGTCATTTTATTTTATACGCTACGCTCTAAATAAGTAAAGATAAGATGAACTGTACTAAGCCTATAAAAGTGGGGTTTCTAGCGGTGTATAACCAGACGCTTTCCAGGGTATATGTAAAAGTAATTGTTGTCTCATACAGAGCAGTATTGTTCCATTATTTTCCTGACAAAGCTTTAAACAATAATGAATTGTGTGATGTCAGAATTTTCAGAAACACTTTCTGTTTACATGCACAACAAAAATCAGTTATCAGATTATTGAAATGTCATGTAAGCACATCTGGTTTCTTTTCTGTTTGTTCACACCTGTGCAAATTTTGACAAGGACAATACAAAAAAAAAACCCAAAACGATAATGTGTGTTAAACTTTGAAACTTCATTGTACTTCAACTTCAAATAGAACAGTTACTCTAGAAATCCATAGATAAACCAGATGTTTTTGATTATCTGATTTTAACTGGCTATGTAAGTACTCACTGTCCCAAATTCCTACACATAATGTAAAATGTTAATTTTTTGAGGGAAACCCGTTGCTTCAAATAAAAAGGCACTTCCAGTTTAAGCAACACGTGAAGTCTAACAGGTCCCATCCAAGTCTTTATGTGTTGTCCCTCGGGCCTCACAATGACAATAGTTTGACTAAATACCCCACAATTACAGGCCTTTAGCCCATTAACACCTCCAGCTCTCCTCTCCATCTCCTCCCTATACTCCCCTCACTC